>PVJI01011917.1:0-53949 GCA_004026765.1 Micronycteris hirsuta | reverse complement strand
GCAGCAAGAGAAAAAGAGACAGTTACCTACAAAGGAATCCCCATAAGACTGTCAGCGGATTTCTCAAAGGAGACCTTCCAAGCAAGAAGGGGCTGGAGAGAGATATTTCAAATCATGAAAAGCAAGGGACTACAACCAAGAATAATCTATCCAGCAAAACTTTCATTTAGAATGGAAGGGCAGATAAAGTGCTTCTCAGTTAAGGTCAAGTTCAAGGAGTACATCATCATGCAGCCTCTACTATAAGAAATGTTAAAAAGTTTTGTATGAGGACTCAGGAGCGAAGGCACCGAGGCCAGATCAGCTACCGGGGAATTCAGATCAGTCACAGTGAAGACGCTTCTGAGGTAAGCAAGCAAAATACAACCAGAGAAACAAAATAGAACCAGAGACACTGAAGTTTAGAACATTCTGGCAGTAACCAGAGGGGAGGGGGAAGGGGAGAAGGGGGACAAGGGTATTCAGGAACTGCTATAAAGGACACATGGACAGAACCAAGGGGGAGGGGGGAAGCAAGGGAGGGAGGTGGGTTTGCCTGGGGTGGGGTGGGGGGAGGGTAAATGCGGACAACTGTAATTGAACAACAATAAAATAATTTTAAAAAATAAATAAAATAAAATAGGGGTAACATGAGTTTTGAGAAGATACCAACAGAGAGAGAACTAGAGGTGTCTGAGTTCAAATACTTGTACTCAAAATGCATAATGGAAGCCTCAGAACACGTCCTGTATGGCTAAAGGGTGTTCGCAGTAAGGAACAGTGACAAGAAGCATCATGTCCAGAATGACAGTGTCTGGAATTCCAGACCTAAGGAGTGAGCACACTGGAAGAACCCCAGCTTGGAGTCTTCCAAGCCTGGGACTGCATACCACCATTACCTGAAGCTACTCTGGCAGAAGTCATGAGGACCTCTTAGCTGTCAAATGCAGTGGACGCCTGTCAATCATCTTGTCCCCTCTGGCATCTCATAGTAGACAGCTCCTATCTCCCTCAACTTCCTCCCATCAACTCACAACACCTGTCTACGCTCTCCTGGCATCACCTTGACCTCCTCAGGGTTCTCTGAGGACTCCTCTCCCCTGACCATCTCCTCCAGCCTGTCTACTGAAATCCCATTCTTCCTGCTCTGGAGTCTGCGCCAAGCACATGAAGACAGTGGAATGGGACAAAGGTCCAGCTCAGGAGCCATCTCTTAACCTTGGCCCTATCACTTACTGTGTCAGCTAAAAGGGATACAGGAACAGACAAAGAAGACAGTCTTCTGTCTTTAGTCTTTTCCTCTTCTTGTGTATTTTTTTCTCTCTGGAAATCTCATCCCTCTGGGCACTGGGATAACTTTCATAGCTACCTCCAACCTCAGGTCAACCCTGAGCACTAGACCTTTATATCAACCACCTATTTACTTCCACCTGGATCTCAAGATCAAGATATCTAGAAGTGAACCCATTATCTTCCCCATAACATCTGTTATTCTTACTGTATACTTCACTCCAGTTTCATAACAATGGGAATTGGAGCGGAAAAATAAAGAGCTGAGTTTGCTAGGAATGAGGACTAGCAAGCCTACCAATAAGGGCTTATGGAGCCAGACAATGCAGGTGTTAGTGAGAGTAAAGGAGTGACTCAGCCAAAATTCAAGTTCAAAGTAGACTACAAAAATTTAAGTGGAAATACTTACAACATTTAATACCAAATTGTTCTCCCAGTTTCATCTGTCACCTTTGAAACAAACCAAGAAAATATTAACCTTCACTGAAAATTCCCAAAATAAAAATCCTGACACAATATGAGAAATTTCTGTAAAGAAATATAACCATCTCCTTTGAATAAGAACCCAAATTCACACTAATTATACAGTATCTTTATTTCATTTTCCAGTTCCATTATACAGTCACGTTGTAATTATCCCTGCCCTGCACATCCTCGGCAGGCCCATGAAGCTTCTTCCCCTACTTTGGAGAGGCCCAAAATAGATGCATGCTCTGTGATCTCTCAACACCCTCCCCATTTGCCAGTCATGCTAATGGTACCTCCCACCTAGTTGCCCAAGCTACAAACCTGGGATTCACTCTTTTCTCTCTTCTTGATTAACTACCATGAAGTCCATACATTTTGCTAATGAATTACCATAATTTATACTTTCTGGACTGTACTCAAATGACCACTGCTGTCCCTGCCCCTCCCTCGAGCCCCCCTCCTACCCGCACTTGGCACTTCCACAGCTCAAAAGAATCTCCCTCTTGGAATGTCAGTAAATGCTTCCACTATGCTTCTTATTGCATAAAAGTGGGGAAAATCATCCATTCGAAAACACACTCCTGAAATTCACCTCTAATATATTAAGTATGATTCCTTTGACATGGTTGGAATGAAAAGGAGGAAGCAACTTCCATGCCCATGAACACAAATATATTTTCCAAACTGGATCTAGGAAGGGTTAAAACCTCATGGAATACCCAAAGGAACTAAAAGCAAAGACTTCAGGACTTCCGGACAAGATGGCAGCACAGGTATACATGACTTGCCTTATTGCACAATCACATCAAAATGACAACTAAAATATAGAACAACAATCACTCAGAACCATCAGAAATCAAGTTGAATGGAAGACTGACAACTATGGGATTAAAGAAAACACATCCATCCAGACTGGCAGGAAGGGCAGAGAAGTGAAACAGGCTAGTCTCACATCCATGTATGGTAGATAAAAATTCAGGAGGGATATCTTGAGAGTGGGGAGTCCCAGCCCCACAACAAGTCCCCCAGCCCAGGGTACCAGTTCCAGGAAATAACTTCCCATAACTTCTGGCTGAAAAAACCAGCAAAGCTTGAGGTGGTGGAAGAAACTTTTGGAGTCCCAAGTAGTTCCTCTTAAAGAACCCACACACAGACTTACTCAGACTCACTCCCTCTGAGCTCCAGCAACAAGGTAGCAACTTGAAAGGTACCAATGGCATGCAGGAAGAAACTGAAGAGTCCGGCATCAAGGTGAGAGATGGGGGACGGGTTTTTTTACAGACAGAAAGGCAGGCAGAGGACACTGTCCCTTCTCTGAACCCTCCCCCAACACAGCCACAGAGCTAGTAGGCTGGTGCCATATCTGAGATTCTATCAACCTGACTAACACTGTTTGCCCCACTCTGGAGATCCCCAGAGATACCGTCCCACCCAGCTTATGGGCCCACCCAAGCTGCTTTTCCATGTGAATTGCTGATCTTGGCTCATGCTTCACAACTTCCTAAATCCTCTCAAACAAGCAACAGCAAGCCTCAGTGAGCCACCAGCCCCTGATACCATTTGCTAGGGGACCTCAGGCCTGACACTAGCAGCAGCCAGCCTAGATCCACAGCTTGGGTTCACCTGGGAATCTCCAAGCCCAGCACAAGTAGCAAACATCTCAGATTGCTTTATAGCTCAGGCAGGGTGGCCCTGGGAAAAACACAGGTGGGGGCTGATCTTGGTCTGCATCACCTTGGAAACCCCAGTGCCTGTGCACCCAGTGGACAGCTACAGACCACATGGGAGCACCACCACCCTGCCCCTGCACAGCTAATACTCCATGGAGGGCAGAGGCTGGTGGTCAGTGATCACAGCCAGTCACTACAGCTGACTGGCCTGGGTAAATCCCTCCCATTGAACTGCCAACAACACCCAAGGCTCAACTACAAGAGGTGGGTATACTCAGCCCAGTGAAGGGCACAGCTCAAGTACCCAGCTTGGGTGATAGGGGAGACTCTGCCACTGGACCCTACAGGACACTTACTACATTAGGCTACACTACCAAGAGAGGGAGCTACAGCAGCTCTACCTACTACATAGAAACAAACACAGAGAAGCTGCAAAAATGAAGAAACAAAGAAACATGGCCCAAATAAAAGAACAGATCAAAACTCCAGAAAAAGAACTAAACAAAATGGAGATAAGCAATCTATCAGATGCAGAGTTCAAAACACTGGTTATAAGGATGCTCAAGGAACTTAAGTGAGGACCTCAGCAGCATGAAAAAGATCCAGTCAGAAATGAAGGATACACTAAATGAAATAAAGAACAATTTACAAGGAAACAACAGTAGAGTGGATGAAGCTGAGAATCAAATCAATGATTTGAAACCTGAGGAAGCAAAAAACAACAATCAGAACAAGAAGAAAAAGGAATTCCCCGAAAATGAGGATAGTATAAATAGCTTCTGGGATAATTTTAAGAGGTCCAACATCACCTGGGAACACATCACATTATAGGGGTGGCAGAAGGAGAAGAGAAAGAGCAAGAAATTGGAAATCTATTTGAAAAACAATGAAAGAAAACTTGGTAATGTGGTGAAGGAAAGACATGCAAGTCCAGGAAGCAGAGTCCCAAACAAGATGGATGCAAAGAGGCCCACGCCAAGACACATCATAATTAAAATGCCAAAGGCTAAGCATAAAGAGAATATCATTAGAGCAGCAAGAGAAAAGCAGTTAGTTACCTACAGGGAGTTCCCATAAGCCTGTCAGATGATTTCTCAAAAGAAATTCTGCAGGCTAGAAGAGATTAGCAAGAAATATTTAAAGTCATGAAAAGGAGGGACCTACAGTCAAGATTGATCTACTGAGCAAAGCTATCATTTGTAATCGAAGGGCAGATAAAGAGCTTCCCAGACAAGGAAAATCTAAAAGAGTTCATCATCACCAAACCATTATTATATGAAATGTTAAAGGTACTTATTTAAGAAAAAGAAGATCAAAACTATGAACAATAAAATGGCAATAAATACATATCTATCAATAATTGAATCTAAAAAACAAAGTAAGCAAACAAGAAAGACAGAGACAGAATCATGGATATGGAGAGCATTTTGATGGTTGCCAGGTGGGTGGGGTGTGTGGGAGAATGGGTGAAGAGATGAGAGGATTAAGTACAAATAGGTAGTTACAGAATAGCCACGGGGATGTAAAGTACAGTGTAGGAAACCGAGTAGCCGAAGAACCTACACATGACCCATGGACATGAACCACGGTGTGGGGATTGCCTGAGGGAGTAGGAGGGGGGTGCTGGGTGGACAAGGGCAAAGGGGGAGAAACTGGAACAACTGTAATAGCATAGTCAATAAAATAAAAGTTAAAAATAGCAAGGACTTGAACAGATAGATAGTTGATATATGTTCACAGAAGCATGATTCACAAGAGCCCAAAGATGGAAGCAACCCAAGTGTCCACTGAGAGGTGAACAGATAAACAAAAGGGGGTCTAACTACACCATGCAATATTAGTCAGCCTGGTAGAGGAACGAAATTCTGTCACGCGCTACAACATGGGTGTACCCTGAGGCCATGATACGTGAAATACGCCAGACACAGCAAGACAAACACTGCATGATTCCACTTCTGAGAGGCCCCCACAGCAATGAGACTCGCAGTGACAGAAAGGAAGAGCACGGATGATGGTTGCTTTGGGGGTGGGGACGGGGAGATGGGGAGTCAGTGTTTCACGGGGGAACACAGTTTCAGTTATGGGAGGGGAAGAGCTCTGGGGGTGGAAGGCTGCACAACAGTGTGATGTACTCAAGGCCACAGAACGGCATACTTAAAAATGGTTAAAATGGTGATGTTTACGTTGTGTACATTTCATTACATTTAAAAAGGGGGAAAAATCCTCATGGAGGAGGTGCCAGTTAGGGACACTGCCCCAGGCTAGCTGCCTCCCTCTCCTGCCTCTCTTCCAGGGAGTTCCCAGAGGCTCTGCTAGTGAAACTGCCAGCCTCCCATCAACTCAGAAGTGGAAGGAAGGGCCATAGGGAGTTAAGAAAAGTATCTTTTTTTAAAAAATCCCTTTTCTTAACAGCAAAATACTTCAAATCACAGAAACCTATTTCTATTTAATTCAAACATTAAATTCCATGGGCATATAGGTCATGTTTTGCTGTAAACTAATGTCTCAGTGTATATCATCCTGAGAAAGCGATCCATGACTCCGCTCCACCACACTCCTCCACAAAGACTACAGGGACTTCCAAGCATTCTTCCTGGATCAGGTCTCTACCTGTCTCTAAAGGTAAAGAATTTCTTGTAAAAATTTCAGAACCTTTTCCCCACTGCTTAACACCTGCTCATGGCTCCTCCAGCCAGTATGGCTCCTCCAGCCAGTGTGATAACGTGTAACTCTGCAGTGTGAGGGGAAGCAAGCTGGCCATTCAGGAGAGCTGACTGTGGGCCATCTGGTCACCCAGAGGGAACTCCCTGGCTTCAATCCTGGCTCCATCCCCTGCTGTCTGAATGACCTCTTGCAAATCACAGCCTCTCTGGCTTCAGTGGGTGCATCCGTAAAATGGAGACATTAACAGTTCCTACCTCTTAGTATTACAATATTTAAATGAATTAACATCTATAAAATGCTCAGACGGTGTCTTGTACTGTCAGCTGCTGTCATCATTTTGGTATACAAGGATCTTCATCATGTGGCCACAGGCTACTTCTTCCAAGTGTAACTTCTGCCCTCGATTTCTGCACAGATCACCTGACTAGCTGGTCTTCATCAACAAGCCATGCTGTTTATGCCTCCAGCTTCCATGTGTGCTGCTCCTTCTGCATACTTGCCCTCTTCCCTCTGCCCACGTTGGCCTAGAAAACTCTTTAAGTGGGTATCACTTGACCACTGGTGGCTTTCCTGACCCATGGACAAAGTTATGCCCACACTCCCCTGTGTTTCTTAGGCTCTTGCCCGCCATTAGAGTGATCCTCACCTTGGACATACAGCTGCTCCCCTAGCTCCCCAGGGAAGGAACAGTGGGCTCCTGGAAGGCAGAAACTGTGCTGATTGTCCCTTTACACTGTGCACTCAGCCTCAAGCAGAGGACCTGCCACACACAAGATATCCAATAAAAGCCGAATGAAAGAATGAATGAATGGATGGATGGATGCTGAACATAAAAAGAGTGAGATTGAAACCAGGAATGTGGGAAAGAGGATAATGAGACAGGCTGGAATAAAGTTGTATGAGACTTCTATCTAGAAATAAGGGATGTGCTCAAGTGAGAGGAAGAGAAGCAAGGTTTGTCATCACAGGAAGGAAAGAATCAAAGGCCACACTGGGCTGGGCAATGGGTGATGTGGTACACAGACCCTCTGAGGCTCGTGGTTCTCGCCAGGGCCTCAGCCATCAAAGCACATGGTAATTTAGACATGAAGAAACAGAGACAAGTGACGGGGAACTGCATGGACAGCATATCACCTCATCTCACAATGCCCTCACCCTTTGGTAAAGTGAGCGTGAGCAACAGGGAAGGATAAGGGTAGAGACAATCTCAGATTAAATGGGGACTCGGGGTCAAGGTCAGAAACAACTGGTTCAATGTGTCTCTCATTATTGCACTAGTAGTAAAGGAAAAAACCTGAAAGCCACTCAGCAGGTGGAAAGATGGGTGGAGAACCCCGGAGGGAGGTTGCAAGGGGGGAGGGGTTGCTCAAATCCTGTCTTCCTTGATTCTCAGGAACTCCCACGAGCTGAAGGCCCTCAGCCGGCACCATTGTAGCCAGGATAGCTCCTGACCTTTAACACTCACGTTTGGGTTGCTGAGCTTGTGTCAAAGACCCAAAACCCATTTCACGTGGTCACCTGATAGGTCAAGCCAGGCCCATACTGGCCACTATGAAATGGGTTTGCCCTCTTGAATGAGATGCTCTTTCCAGTTAGAAGTCAACATGGAGAACACGTAATCTCGCCCAAAAGTAAACACAGAAAAGAATCATAAAGAAAGCCGGCCCCATTTGTACCCAAACACGCCGATGCAGACCAGGGCTAACACCCACTTTCCAGGAGGAGCGAGCACATGCAAGGGCAGAGAGCCGGTGAGTGATGAGTGGCCACTCTGCCTCCGGCTTCTGGTCGACACTGGCAAACAAGAAAGTGGAACTAAGAATAAACATGTAGAAAAGCACACATGGGGAGGAAGAGGGAGATGAGAAGACACTAGCGGTCCAACACACACCCTGAGGCCCTGTTTAACACAGAGGTGGCAGCGCACTGGGCCATGAGGCCCACTTCAAGCTGGGCCTGGTTTATTGGGATTCAAAGGGATATACAACATTTGGGGGAAAGATTTAACAATACGAGAAAATGCCCGGGATATGTCACTTAATGAGAAATTGAAGAAACAATATAGACTATGAAAGTAACTGTTTTAACTATTTATGCACAGAAAAAGCCTGAAAATGCATTAAAAAAATCAACAGTGGTTATTTGTGAATGGCAAGATTAGAGCTGACATTATATTTTGTTAAATCGTTGTACATTGCGGGGGTGATGTGGAAGCACACTTTCCTTAATTTACAAAAGCAAGCCTATATGTACAACATAGAAAGTCAAAGTTTTTAAAAGCATCAGAGAAAATCATTATGAAATCTGGGAGGCAAATGCAGCCCTCAAGGCTTGCTGTGTTTATATAATAATGGACATTTTGAAACAATCTGAAAAACCTAATTATCTGGTTGCTTACTAATACGTGAAGATTTGGAATCATGAAGACAAATCTTTAAACGAAAAGAAAAATTCAAAGAAATCAAGCAGAAAATTCACCATCCTTTTTTCCAATATCCATCCATTTACTTAATATCAGACTATGCCCTAAAGAAAATGTTCGATATTCAAAAATAACCTAGTAAACCAAGAGTGAGGACAGAGAAAAAATTCTGCCAGGAACAACCAGTTTATTCGAGAAACAATTACACACAAAGGCTCAAAAGGACCATTTGCCCTGGCTGGGCGAGTTGGGGTGTCGCCCCGTACACCCAGAGATTCCATCTCCGTCAGGGCACATACTCAGGTTGCGGCTTCAATCTCCAGCTGGGGCAGGAAAGGGTGGCAACGAATTGACAGTTCTCTCACCTCGCTATCCCCCCCCTTTCCTCTCACTCTAAAATCAAAGCTCTAAAATCAATAAACATATCCTCAGGTCAGGACTTATTAAAAAGAACAAAAAAATAACATGTAGTTTTCAAATCCCTTGAATCATATTTCTTCATCTAAAATATATTATTATTTTCTCCAGAAGCTTCAAATTTAAAAGCCAGATTCTTAAACTCTCATTATACAATATTATACTATAAGGGCTTGGCCAAAGCACTTAATTATATTAAATTTTCCTGGGGAAAAAGTTACCAGCATTCCCACATAGAAGGTTGTTATGTGGTTATTTGTTTAAGGACTAGTAATTCTTGTGAAAGATGTGTCTTCTTTTCCAAATCTATGGCAGAGAGTAGCAAATCAAATAAGGGATAACATGTAAATGATGCCTTTCCTGGCTGTGCCTAAATGAGGCAGTGAAGGTATAGCTGGCTGCCTGCACACCCCACAGGGAGGGCCTGGCTCAGAGGGAGGAACTAGCCCCTTGAGTCACTGGTTCAGGTTGAAATCCAGACATTTCTAAGTCTACATGTGAGAAGTGGGGAGTGGGGGAACCTCTATCTCCTCACCTGGAATGCTGGATTTAATCCAGGAATGTGAGAATGCTGGACTGGACGGCTCCTCCCTCTCTAAATAGGAAGAGACCAAGTTCCCACTGCAGAGGAAACCCCCGAGGCTCAGAGGGGCACTGGCTTCCAGGAATCCCGGGAGCAGAACAAGCTTCTTGCCCACAGTCACTACTACCCTCCTCTCCTCACCCCACTTCCTCTGGATCAGGGGAGCTGCATGCTTTCACGCCCTAGAATTCTCCCCGATGGAGAAGTTGGCTTAATTTCCATGGGCTGTAAATGACCCACCTTGCTGGGGCGTGACGCTGCGTGCGCTGCTGAGGGCAGATGAGATTTGGGACTGGAAAGAGGCTGCCAAATCATGAACAAAAAGAGACACCCTCAGCCCTCCAATGTCTAATTATTTGCTTGCCTGAATTCAATAAGAAAAACAACCACATGAAAGAAAAGGATAACAAAGACAGAGGCTAAGTTTTCTCAAACCTTCTGGAAATTCTGGCCCAGAAGGGGGAGGGTGTGGTCTGGAATTGGGGGTAGGCCAGATTTAGGGCCCCTGCGAGCCTAAAGTACTCACCGCACATGTTCCTGCCACATGCGCTGGAGGCTGAGGGTTTGGGGGTTCTCAAGAAGGGAGGGCACCCAACAGGGGACCAGCCCATCCCTGGACAATGCAGGGCGATGCTTTTCCTTGCTCCTTGGGCTGCAGTACAGTTCTTTACTGTTCTCAGCCCCACGCCTCCAGGGGAGAACCTCCCCGCTTCCCCAAGTGACCTCACACTCAGCTCTCCTCTGCAGCTGGAACCAGCGTCACCCCAACCGCTGTTCAAAAAGTCCTGGACCCTCCTCTGCCATGGGAGACCACAGCCAGGCTTTTATTGTCCCCGATTACAGGTCACCATTTTAAAATCACTTTTAAAAATATTTAAATAAAACCAGCAGATTACACAAATGACATGGGTGGACTGCATCAACGTCAACATCCTGGTTGTGATATTTTGCTAGTTTTCTAAAATGTTACCATTGGGGGTAACTGGTCAAAGGGTACACAGGATCTCTCTGTGTTGTATTTCTTACAACTTCAGGTTAATCTACAATTAGCTCAATGAAAATTTCAATGACAAAAAACAAAGAACATATTTTATAAGCTTCGAGTGACTAAAGACCAAACAAGAGATCACCCTTCTTACAAAAGAGCCTAGCTTCTCTAGATGCTTCTGGAGTTCGTTTATTCAACAAACACATACGCCATTCCTCAGTGACTAGGCCAGGCATTACGACGTCTGCGTCAGCCGATGTTCTCAGGAAAGGAACGGTGAGTGATGAGAGGAGAGTGGAGGTAGCCCTCATGTTTCATTGTTTTTTACAGCGGTGGAAATGTTTAGACTCGTTAAATACTTGAACTATTTAGGTTAGGACACTGCTCAATTAATAGTTCATCAGTTTCCAGAGTTCCGCCTACCAAGAAAATATAAAGGCGGATTCCCAACCACGAACTCTTACTATTATTACACACTTAAATGTGGAAGCATCCTTCCATTTCTTCTACTCCCCACCTACTCAGGTGCAAGTCGCTCAAGAAGCCTAGAGACAGAACATACTTGGCTTGCTTCAAAATGAGTTATCAAAACCTGTGTGCCTGTTAACCAGAAAGTTCTAGAGATCTTAACCAAATGTGCTCCTGGCCACAACCATCCTCACTGACTTTGTTTGGCAGCCTTCACTTGTCTAGGCCAGATGTAGCTCTCAAACGGTCCAAACAGCCCTTCAAAAACATGGTCCCAGGCTCAGAGTCTTTTCACGGGGCAGAAGTTTACAGGACTGACGGTGTTCCTGGCACATTTATTGCTGATCGTACTCATCAAAGTATTTTTAATCTATTATCTCATTTGCTCCTTACAATCCTTTCACATGAAGAAAGTCAAGCTAACTCTTTCAAATATTTGTCAGTTCTTGGTGACTCAGGATTGAGGATTCAAGCCTTTTGTTCTGCCTTTTTCTGGCCTCCTCCTGTCTTTCAGGACATTTTCCCACATCTCCACCAGTGGGTAGGAGTTATTTCAGAGAGAGAGAGAGAGAGAGAATGGGTCTTCTGACAGAGAGGTGAAGTTGCAGCCCAACACCCTGACTCGATGGGTGACCCTCCACGTCACCTCCCTACGCCTGTCTCTTCCTCCGTAATGTGAGGGCAGTGCACCCTCATCACAGGGCCCCAGGGATGGCTAAATGCAACGACCGAGAGAGGACTGGTGGCGGCTGCTCAGAAGGTTACCTCTGTCGTTAAAAGTGGTTTTTAAAATAATATTGCTTAATAGAAACAAGAAATAACCACCAAACTGAAATTTTGGAATTATCAGAGAATTTCCATTACCTGCAAAAACTTGTGCATTCATGGGTAATTGAAGATTATCCATCATCTGTGGCTACTAAAGAAATGTCCAGATGAGCAAGAAGCTTTCTTTTTTATTTTCATTTATCTGAGATGGTAAAGAAAAGTTGCCCTGTTATCCTTTAGTGACAAATCTACCATTAGAAGCTCTGCATGTCACTAAAGCCCACAGAGCTCTAGGACTTTATAGGTCTGTTCTCACTGGATTTCCACATTACTAAGGTACATGCAAATGCAGGGTTTAGGGGTGATTATTCCCTGCCTGACATCCAGAACGGCAAGGGAATGAGTGTGCTATTTAATCTAACCTTCTACTTAAGAGAATTAATTGCCTGATGAATCATATGTAAGTGGCCAAATTTCAAAGAATATGAAATATGGCTAAATTTATTTTAGGTGATATATACTAACCGTGCCAAACATTTCATTCTTTTTTTTTATGGTTGAATCATATTCCATTGTACATATGCAGCACTTCTTCTTTATCATCTACTGATGGACACTAAGGTTGCTTCCGTATCTTGGCTATTGTAAATAATGCTGCAATGAACATATGGATGTATGCTTACTTTAAAACCATCTCTTGTTAAACTGCTACCCCCAAACAGCAAAAGGCATTAGAGAACCAGTCCACCTTTGCTGCATTGTTCAAATATCCTTTCTCTCCCTTGTACCTCTGTATCTTATTTCCTATCTGGAAATTAAATTCAAGAAGAAAATGCAGCTTAGCAAACAGGAGCCATGTGATCTCACAGCTCCCAGATTCCCTGCACTACCCTTGAGCATAGTTGCTTAATGCACATCAAACACTTTTACAAGACCACCTCGCTCTGTTAATGCTGGAGAATGGGACAGTCACGCCATCTCAGACTAGCGCGGGTGACTCCCAGCCAGGCCCAGTGATGTGGTCAAACGCCCCTGCAAGGCTACCGCAGGGGGCAGAGTGGAAGAGCTCATGCAGTCACAGCCTCCCCTTTCCTTTGTCTACTGAGAAGCAAAGAGCATGTCCTCCTGAGTTCGCCTGGGATTCCAAGAGAACAGATCGACAAAGTTCTGAAACAGCCAGTCTTCAAAGAGAGCCCAAGACTCTTACATAACACCAAACAGCAATACAATGGCAAGGGTCCCTCATCACCTTTCTGTGTATGTCCTAGGGTGACAATAGATTCTGGCAACCCCTGGGCATTTCCTTACTATTCTATAGAGTGGGGCTTACCATGATTAAAAAATAAGGATCAGCATTATTCTGTCCTTTTTTAACCCTTAAAGCAAATCTAATTTCTGGTGCTTTCTCAACTGAAACACAAACCTAGTGTTGCTTGCAAATATGCTGGCTCCATATAAACCTATATTTTGGACTTTGGCTGCCAGGAAAATTCCAGACTCCCTAGTCTGGTACTAGTCTGGGTTGTTATTCCTTCTTATCTGATCAAGACTTAAGGTGTTATAAGGTGATTGCTGGAGGGGGGGCAGTATAAGCGGTAATGGAAAAAAATACAATAAAGATGAAATTAAAAATAAAAAGATGGAGTATTAAAAAATAAATAAATAAATAAAAAGATGTTACGGCTTGGAGATGCAAGAAACACTTTGACCATCACATCTTCCTATGGCTCTGATCTATGTTTCTCAAATTTCACCAAAATTTAATTGAACCCAAAGAAACAGAGAAGACTCTTTAAAAGCTCATTAAATCACAGCAACTTAAAAAAAAAAACATATTCATCTTTCAATTGATTCAGAAAGTATGAAAGAATCTGCCAGTGAAGGACCAAACTAAGAAAAAAAATAAAGATAGGAGAAACGTGTTTCAAATACTTACCTCCTGTGGAAACACCTGTACAGGATTTTCAGACAATGACTGTCATAAAGACCCACGTACGTGGGGGCTGTGTGGTGTGTGCGTATGTGTGTTTTTCCAGTTTCTGTAGCTCATATGTCATCTTAAATGGACAATTTACCCTTAATCCCCCCGAATGGGAAAAAATAGATTTATCATAGTAATTCTTGTCCATTTAACAACAGTGATTATAACCACAAATCATATAGCTAACATTATCCCCAATGCAGCCCTCTGTTGCAAAAATAAACTATGATGATCAAATCAACTTCTTGTTTATTCAACTAAATTTTAGTCTCCTGCTGACACAGTAGTAGACTGGGGTACAATAACCTGCCAAAATGTGCTTTTATCTTTATTTGAAGCTTAACTGAAATAATAATATTATAGTAAAATGAAATCCTGACACGTGTAGCAAGAAAGTAAGAGTGACAATTGATTCCACTGTATAATCCTATGTGCAACGGTACTGCTCACAAACGCATCACTAATACACAGGAATATAAATCAGCGATTGACCCCCCTGCTGGCTTTAGCGCGGACTCTTCTCGCCGCCGGACTCTGTGGTGGCCCCGTGGCATGAGCCTTCTCTCCCTTGCTCCTCACCTGTGTGTTTCAGTTCGTCCCTTCAAGAAGCTTCAAGAAAGCCTGGACCTTCAGGCTCCCACTGACAACACATCAGAGGGGCACACTGGCTCAATAAGCATTCGCCGACTGAGTGGCTGAACACACTGTCTTGGGTTCTGAGAAAAGAGAGGGTGTAGATGGCCTGACCCTTTTGTGATACATTCAACTACACTTACTTTCACCTATTCTTGGTCTGCTTCAGTTGTCCAAGGGCATGCCCACACAGATTCACTTTTCTTGGTTGGTTTTTTTCCAGCATGATTCAAAAAGTCAACACTAGCAAAAAATACATGCAGAAGAGTCATTCCTGTACCTACTTAAAATCACTCCATCCCCCCTGCCCACTACAGAGATGCACTTTTATCAGTTTCTTGTTTACCTCTCAACTGTTTCTTTATGCAAATATAAGCAAATTCACCTACATATTTTCCTATCCCCACCTTTCTCATACAAAGGGTAACACACTCTATACACTATTCTCCACCCTGCTTCTTTCACTTGACCATGGACATCGTTCCTTATCAGAACACTGACCTTTGTCATTCTGTGCTAACCATGCCACAGCATTCCACTGGGCACACCATCCTTCAACAACTCCCTCCCTGACAGAGGGATACTTGGTGGCTTGGATGTCCTGGTGCTGCACACAAAGCTTCAGTGATAACTTTGAACAAATGTCACCGCATTGTATGTGCAGGACAGATTCCCCAGAGCAGGACCACTGAACCTGTAATGTTGCTTCACTCTCCCAAATTCCCCTCCTGTAAGGTTGTTAAAAAGTACTGGTAGGTGCTCTAAAGAGGTGATGATACCTTAAATGTATGTGTCTGGTGTCACTAGAATTCTTTCCATTCTTGTCAAGAGAAGTGCTAACCTAATTCTTCACTTTCATAAAACACAGCCTCTACATCAGCACAACATCCCCAACAGCGGCCAGAGTTCAGCTCCTCTAATCTACTTCTATCCATCAATGCTCGCGGCTGACCGGTTTTCCCGGGAGCAGCCTGTGACAGCAAACGGGCCCCTGAAAAAAGCCCTGACCGCCTGGTTTATATGGGTGGAATGACATTTTTATAAGAGTATTCAGGGATTCTAAGTCAGCAACAAATATATTTTTTTAATCACAATGCCCAAAGTGGCATGAAAAGAAATATATAAATGAATATTTTAAATCCTTACTCATTCTAATTAAGGGGCCCCTCCCACAAAACTAGTTTATATTCTCAGAGCTTTTATTAATTCACGACTTTTTTCACAGTGAGAATCTGAAATTACAAAATGACATCTATTTTCAGAATTAATAAAAAGGTTCTTTTCCTACCCCTTCTGGAGAAGGCATGAAGAAAAAACATACTTTCACATGAGAATCTTGGCTTTCAGAAAACTGACCCTCTGGCTTAGAATGTTTATTATAGTCAAAGAGCACACAAGCAATGATCTGCCTTCGTACCAGCACAGATTTGCTAAATATAAGTCATACTAAACTGAATTCTTCCTTTGTTTAATATAGTTTTATATAACACCTTCAATTTACTTTAAAAACCGTTTCACACAGACAACGTGGTATTCTCCGTGTGACAGTGGATGCAAACTTCAGTTCTAGGAACAGTCAGTTACCCTGATCAGTGACACACTCCAGCCACCGAAGCCACACACAGGAATGTGTCCAACTGCTTCATTCATAATAGCCCCAAACCGGAAACAATCACAAGTCCATCGTACATAGAATGGATATCTAAATTTCATGTAAAAAAAATACTACAAAGCAATGTGAAAAAATGAACTTCTATATGCAACAATATGAAAGAATGTCACAAAATATATGATTCCATTTAACTAAATTCAAACCGAGGAAACTAATCTATGGTAATTAGTAAGACCAGAACAGTGATCACCTTTGGTAGGGGGTGTTTTGACCAGGAAAGAGTAGCAGGGAACCTTCCAGGGCAGGGGTCCCCAACCCCTGGGCCGCGGACAAGAGCAGTCCATGACCTGTTGAAACTGGGCTGCAAGCAAAGCTCGCCTGAGCGCTGCCTCATGTCCACCGCCTCCAACCCTGGTCTTCCATGAAACCGGTCCCTGGTGCCAAAAAGGTCGGGACCACTGTTCTAGGGCACTGGGAAGCAGTACATCTTGATCTACATAGTCATTCCATGAGTTAAAAAATGTTGAGACTTGTGAATTTTACTCTATGTAAGTTACATCTCAACATCCTGAGCTGGTCAGCGAGCGGCCTAACCAAGAAGTCCTTATGCCAGCAGTAGGAACTAGAAATACTTTTCTCTATGATTGAGTAATGCCAGATACTCTGCTAACTATCAGAATGATTGACAGAAATGTTTTCCCTGCCTTGGTGAAATTAGGGATTTGTTAATAATTAGCCTGATAAGTGTAAGAATGTGGTAAAGCATTTCAGATACTCATTATCCTTGAACAGACAGGTCTAAGAACCCACCCAGTAAGGCCTGTACCTGAGACTGGGTTCTGAAAAACATCCAGCCATGGGTTTGCAGTTCTGACTGCCTGACGCCTATCGTACGGGTGATGGAATTCTGCTTTTAGAACATTGGCAAATTTGCCTCAACCGAAGCATTCATCCCACGCGGTAGCCAGAGCACCAAGGGGCACGGAGCCGGGGCTTCAGGTGGCAGAACAGGACACGGCCTGGACCTTGCCTGATTACTGATACACATTTGTTCAATAAATGTCGGCTGCTGAATTTGCTCTGCAGCTTGTCCTCATTTTAACCTGGGAGTGAGGCTGTGGGAGAATAGCTAATCCCTTTTTTAAGGATTTATCTATTCAAGAACTGTATATCATATAAATGACAGTATTTATGGAATACTAATACTCTCAGAACTTACCCCATTTCCCTTACCCCTCTAAATAAATGAGTCTATGAAGCTAAGTCGGAGGAGACCACAAGACACGCATGACACTAGGGAATGCCATGCCCTAAGAGCAAGGTCACTGTGAAGGGGAGAGTGATTCCACTCTCCTGATCTCCTTTCTCTGTGGCCGCACCTCCATGTGTCCCCTACCCTCTCCTCCTCCCTTCCATGCGCAGGATGGAGGCAGGAAGAGGGACTTATCTGGCTGACCAAGAGGGGTGAAAACTCAACCTCTTATCCCTCCCTTCTCTTGAGAATCTTCTGGAAGCCCACCTACTGCTTCTTTCCCCTATGCTGCCCACCAAGAGAGGATACACACAGTGGAAGAGCACTGTCTAACTCAGAGGTGCAGAATTAGGAAGTCCTTTATTGTCCAACACCACCGTCCTCTGATTTACCTTTCATCAGGAATAAAGTTCATACTTTGGTCTCCACCTGCCTGACCCTTCGGCCCTACTTCCCACTGGTTCAGAGGTCAGGTGGGAAAGGGCCTCATTCTTCATACACACAACAAGGTGGCAGGTTGGGAAGGCCAAGACGCTGGGAAGAGACTTCACGGCGCACCTGCTTCGTGTAGGAATGTGCCAATCACCGTGACCTCTGGGGCGGGAGCACCAAGCAGTCAGTGCGTGACCTTTTCATTCCTTCGTTCTAGAACAATGGAAGTCTTCTTAGACAGGTAACCTGAGATCCAGCATTTAGTATCTTTGAATAAAAAACCGGAGTCTCAAATAACTAACTAAATAAATAAATAATAAAAGGGACTGTCAAAGTCCTTGTGTTTAACTCTAACTAGTATTATGAAATTTGTGGAGCATATAAAATGTAAGCCCATAACCTGTTGGGCCTAAAACTCATTCGCTGTCTCTGTCTCTCTGGCAAGAGTATGGTTGATCTCACCGGTGCTGATGCCAGGGCTGACCAAGCCACAAGACAAGCCCACTGGGAAGCACCTCAACCTGTCTGGATTGGTTCCATGAACCAAATCAACAATTTCCAAATTTTCACTTCATCTTGCTATAGAGGCATAGTTTATGTCTATAGTCTTGGATTCTCCTTCTCCAAGGACGAGATAAATGAACACAATCGGAGCAGCACTTCCTATAGGTTGTAGACAGAAAACTTTCGTGCTTCCATGAGTCTCCGAGATCATTTAGTTACCTCTGCACATGAAGTGACTACAGCAACATAAAGTAAATTCAGCGCATGACTTGGCCAGACCCAGGAAACCTGAATGAATATGAACAGGATATTAGAGGAAATTAAAAATTATTATTGTGTTAGTTATGATAATATTACCATGGTTATATAGGGAAACTTCCTTCCTCCTTTCCTTCTTCCCTTTCTTGGAGGGATGAGGGGAGTAGATATCTATATTAAGTACCATTAGGAATGGAATGCCAATCTTTTTTAAAAATAAGAAATAATTGACATATAACTTTTTTTAAGTTGAAGGTGTACAATGTGTTCATTTAATAGTTATATAATGAATACTGTAGTATTAGCTAATACCTCCATCATACCACATAATTACCATTTCTTTTTTGTAATGAGAACACATAAGATCTACTCTTTCAGCAACGTTCGAGTGTCTAACGCAGCGTTGTTAACTGCGGTCACTATGCTGTGCGTTAGACCCCTGAACCTACTCATCCGACATTGGACATCTGTACCCTCAGAGCAACGCCTCTCTAATGCCCCCGGCCCTCGGGAACCACCGTTCTAACTCTCTGTTTCTACAAGTTTGGGGTTTTTAGATTCCACATATAAGGGATATCATATGGTATTTGTCTTTCTCAAACTAACTTACCTTGCTTAGCATAATGCCCTCAAGATGCACCCATGTTATCACAAATGGCAGGACTTCCTTCTTTACCATGGTTGAATAAAATTCCATTGTGGATACAGACCACGTCTTCTTTATCCATTCACCTATTAATGGACACTTAGGGTGTTTCCATGTCTTGGCTATTGTGAATAATGTTAATTTACTTTAAAATATTTTAGCATTATTTTACAAATGGAGGGAGGTAAATGAATGAATGAATGGCAGGCCTGGCCAAGGCATACACAGCTGGTTAGTGACAGGAGGGCCATTTGGGCCCTGTCTGCTCTCATCGGAAGGGCTCTGCATGCTCCAAGTGAGTGTGACAAACCGGACTTTGATGAAAGAATAGATTGCTAGACAGGCTTTCTTCTCTAATGACCAAGTAATGGCCAAATACTTACTCAACAATGGCCTGAGTAGACATTTGTTCCAAGTTCCTAAGATTTCTAAGACCTATTCAGTGCACTAAGAAACTAGAATCTTTCATTACATAATAAAATGACCTAACAGAATCATACAATAATAACCATGAACTGCTTACCAGGTACTAGGGATTATTCCAATGTTTTATAAGAATGATCTCAATTAATCATCAACACATACAGTAAGATTATTGTCTGCATCACACAGGTGAAGTAACCAGGGCACCGAGAGCTTAAGAAACGTGCCAAGACCACAGAGCCCCGTGGGACAGAGTCAGCGTTCCGGATGACTCTGCCACTCGTTCTCCTTACAACCACATGCCATTTCCACATGGCCACACCTAATGTTTTTCACTGGGAGAAATATTCCAGGGGTAATTGTTTCTCATCGCTCTCTTTAAAAACAGTGTAAAAAAAAAGGTAAGGTGAAAGAGATTAAAAAGTATAAATTTCCAGTTATAAAAATAGTCATGGGGATGTAAAATGCAGCATAGGAAATACAGTCAATAATATTGTAATAACCGTGCATGGTGTCAGATGGCTCCTAGAGTTAGGATGTCCATAAATGATGTAAAGGCACATAAATGTCTAATCACTGTGTCATACACTTAAAACTAATAATATTGTACGTCAACTGTAATTGAAAAATATTTTTTAAATAAGGTTAAGAGAAAAATAAAACAAGATGTCCGACGTCAGAGAAATCTTTCACTTTGTTTTTCGCAAGGGAAATTCAAATCACTAAGTGCTGCTTAATGCTCTTCTCCAAATAAACCTGGTGAGATGTCCAGGCAGTTCTGCAAACTCTCCTCTAGAGGCTGCCCACCGAGCCTCCTGTCCTGATGGGATGGAAAGCTGCCAACCTTTCCCTCTAAGGACTCCTAAGGAAAGTCAGCTTTCTGCAGGGGAAGTCTTCACACACACAAACACACACACGAGAAATAAAGGAGGACGTTACCCATCTTACAATACTTCCGTCAATACTGACAATGATTTTGCATGAATTTTTATAATTAAATTACTTCTTTAAAGTTGTACCTTCAATGCTAGAATAAGATCTAAGACCAAAAAGATTAGATCAAACCAACTGATCCTGAAAGAGGTGGGGAGGTGTCTTAGGATAAATTGGGGAAACTGCCTGTTGGAATGACCTCCAATCCCGTTCCAGAATCCCTTCCCTCCACTGAGCCCAATTATTCCCAACACTGATAAGTTAACCAGGTTTCATGTAGTCTTAGAAGATGTCACAGAATTCTCAAAGGAACTCAAAGCCACACCAAGGTACAGCATACATAGCATCTGAAGGCATGAGGGAAAGGGGAGACCAAAATCAGATCAACAACTAGAACAACCGGTTCTAACTCCTAAGGGTTTGGTGATCACTGGCATGGAGGTGGCTGCAAAGGGCCTAGATTACAACAAGGGAGAGGGTGTATATCATGGCTTTTTCTACTCGAAAAATCTGAGTGTTCTCAAATATTAGAAGGCTGAACAGTGATGGTAATGATTAAAGCAAAGAGGCCGTATGCCCCATTCTAGCTGCAATAGAAATTAGCAGTGGTATCTACAAGGAACAGGATTCTCTCACACAGAATATCTTCCTCTTACTAGCTGGGAACTTCTCGTTCCTCCTAAAAATGTATTATTGTTAAAATTAGCATTTGACATTCACCAAATGCCAACAACATGCCTCTATCTGCTATTATGACTATATTATCCGTTCACCTCTGAACTGCCTTTCAAAACATTGTTAACTTTGTCCCAGAAAACAACAGTCAGACATGAAAATAAGGCAGGCAATTAAAAGTTACACTAAGAACAAAAATAAATTCGTGATATAATTCTCTGCAGTTGTTAAGGCATGGTTTATGACTTTCACATTAAAAAGTGAAGACTTTTTTTCCCTTTTTAAGACTACAGACAGTGCAAATGCAATGATTACAATGGCTAAAGACAAATCCTAAAAAGACCAGGAGACAGACTCCTGTCTAAAAATGTGCGTTACCATTACTACACGATACTTTGAATACCTAGAGGAACGTCTGTTTGCTCTGCCTCCCAACCATGACTTCCCCTTCTTGCTCATATTTTGGTGCTGGACATCTCATAGTCAGTAATGGCAAAGCTAACACAGAAGCCAGGCAAGTAACACCAACACCCATCCTTCCCGCCAAAGACACCAAAACCAACATGGCAGACCCAAAGCTAAGGCTAAGTAAATTCTAGCTTGCAGTATTTCAACAGTTCCATGGTGGTTTTATTCAGAACTCTGACATTAACTCAATTAGCATTTTCTCCTCTTCAAAGTCTGAGAGACCAGAGGAATGGAGGCTTCCCTGGCCATTCTCATGCCTGACGCATGAGCACAGCACACGGTTCAGGCCTCAGGAAGGCAATTACAATATTACATGATAACTACTAATTTCTACACTTGTTTGTCCCCTCCTCCACCACAGAAGGGTCCCCGAAATGCAAGCAACATCATGTACCCGTTTGCACATTTGACACAGTGCCCGATGTACAGTGGGTATCCATCATCTCTGTTCTATAAACGTCAGAAACAGACGGTCTCTGAGAACACTTTCTGCTCATAAACATCCTTTGTACTCAAGCCAAAATTTTCACTATTAAAGGTTAATTTCTTTGGATCTGTCTTCCAGAGCCCTTAACAAAATAGACCTGTCTGAGAGGGGCGTCACTGTTTTCTCAACTGCTGTGAGCTAATATATAAAGAGAGTAAAAGGGCCAAAACCTAAGGGAAATATTAAAAAGGAAAGAAACAGTGAGGGAGGAGAAGCAGAAAGAGCAAAGGCGATAAGAAGAAAAGATAAGATGGGAAGGAGGCCAAGAAATGCCTGCTGTCCTCAGAGTCTTGCCTGACCTCTGCCGCCATGGGACATTTCCAGGAGTGGTCCCTGCTCACGTGCTTGTCTTTACAAATGAAATGGAGGAAGCAGGTTTTCGCTTTCCACAAAATGCTCTATGGTGGCTGAAAGCCATTCCACATACAGCCTTTCACCAACTAAAAGAGCACTATTATGAAGACTTTAGACTTAAGCGAATTGCAAATGTTCAAGGTTTGGGGTGACCCTGAAAACACTGAATGTGAATGGAAGGGCTTTGCAGATCTATCTGAAAGAAGATGTCGGTAGAATGACATTCCATTTTTGTATAGTATTTAAGAGAAATCAAAGTTTTAAGAAAAGCAAAGTACTAGTAATGACTACTTTAACAATCTTTTAGCATATGGTTAAATTTTATTGAGTTTTGGTGTATTCTAATTCATTAAAAAGACCTGAAGAATTATTACTGATGCAGTTAAAGATTTTATTTATTTATTTTTAGAAAGAGGGGAAGTGAGGGAGAAAGAAAGGGAGAGAAAGCTTAATGTGTGGTTGCCTCTCACATGTCCCCCACCAGGGACCTGGCCTGTACTCCAGGCATGTGCCCTGGCTGGGAATTGAACTGGTGACCCTCTGGTTCACAGGCTGGCACTCAATCCACTGAGCCACAGCAGCCAGGGCTATTAATGCATTTTTTTAATCATCAAATGATTCTCTTTCATAACTTCAAAAGTAAATTACAAACTTCCTTTTTTTTCTCACTTTTTTTTGCAAGAAAATTCATTTTATACAATTTCCAATCCATCCTATGTTCTAGAGATTTTAGTGAAACTGACTATTATCAAGGGCTTTAGTTGTCATCTTTGAGTAAAATACATAAAGACAAGTTAAGTTTAGACTGAAGGGGGGGAAGAGGAGCTTGGCTTTTGTTACAGCAAATTAAACAAAAAAAAAAAATTTATCCAAAGGATTAAAATATAACAAGAATGACAAAAAAAAATGAGCAACAGATCTACTATTTCATAATTACTACATAATTTAAAGGCCTCTTTTGAAAGTAGCTGGGAGGGATGAATCCCAGGCCAGGGGAGCCTGGTCTCTGGTTTCCGCCATATTTAAAGAGAAGTTTCTGCTAGACAGGAAGACAAGTCAGGCTACCAAATGCTTTCTCATCTTATTGAGAGAAACGAAATCCTCTTCAGCCTGTCTGGTATCAAAGACACAGCAGAGGCAACCAAGGAAGTCCTCACCCCTCTCAGGACTCTGGGTCCCTTAGGTTCAAGTGTAAACTGTTCCGCAGTGCAGGTGCGCAGCCTGTTCATGCAACAGATGCTCACCATAGGGATGCTAGCAGAAGGCGAGGGATGAAGATTTAGAGAAAAGCCACAGCTGTCATCACAACCAAGCCCTCAAATGCCGGCAAGCAAAATGCACACCATTTCAACTTTATCAATTTAGTCTCTGCAGCTCACTGAATGGTGACAAAACTTACTGTAAATTTAAAGGGATGGACATTCACAGAATAATTTTGAAAACATGTGGCTCTCACTGCCTGGCCTCCACTCAATAAATGCCGCCCCGCCCCAGATGAGTGCTTTCAATAAATATGAAACCACAACAAACAACCATTCTGGTCTCTGAGACACATGCAGTCTTTTTACCCACAGAAAGCACCTGTCATAATAACTACAAAAATGAGTTGTGGAAAAGAAAAATAATTTCCCCCTGTGGTCTACAGAACAATAGTCCCCAGACAGCCAGGCGTTGGGACTTGGCACAATAGCTCGTGGCAGACTCAGACAAGAGTGGATGACGTCTGTCCTGAGCAGACCACAGTCTCTCACACATGAGCGAGGCATGGCCCCACTTTAATTACTAGAGAAAGATATGGGAAAGAATCCTGCACTGAAGGCTGAGTTCTCGGGAAAATTCCATGCGAAATCAAAATCCAAATGTCTATCTAAAAAATGAAAGTAATGCAGTGCTGTTTGAGGTTGTGGTTTATGTTCAGTGTCCAAAGGCAAATTTCTTGATTTTTTAACTAAAGTCAAAACTGTCTGGTGCACTGGGACAAGGCAGGAAGGAACGAGGTGGGCTCCCACTCTGCCACAGAGAACAAACCCATCACATCTCTACCGCGATGCCTCAAACTTCAGAAGCTATGGTGAGGATTTTCAATCTCAAAGTTAGCAATCCCTAGCACAACACCCAAATGTAGACCCACTACCCCTCTGAAAGGAGTGAGGTGCAGTAGGCAAATTTTATTACACTGCTTACTGCCCAAACCAGTGAAACAAATAGAAAATGAGTCCCCGTAAACAGGAAGATGACCACTTGCAGAAGACGCGTCCAGGGACCTTGACTGATGTAATAATCTGTGCCTAGAAACCGGGTTTTC
Source organism: Micronycteris hirsuta (assembly GCA_004026765.1). Classification (NCBI taxonomy): domain Eukaryota; kingdom Metazoa; phylum Chordata; class Mammalia; order Chiroptera; family Phyllostomidae; genus Micronycteris; species Micronycteris hirsuta. The sequence goes on along the minus strand of PVJI01011917.1, from coordinate 29,269 downwards.
TTAGAAGCTAAACATTTAAGAAAAGAGCTGAAATAATGTCCCAGGAGCTGTGCCTTTTCATCCTTCCACTTCAGAGAGGACAACAGCCATGTACATAATTCCATCAGGCAGAAGACAAACAAGGTCATTGACCTAATGTGAAGGAGAGCGCCAGAGGTGGACAAAAGAGCCCAAGAACTATGCAGAATTAGGGCTCTTTTTCAAGGCAGATCTGTGATCACTGGTCCAAGATGAAGAGGAGGGAGACAGATGCTCAGGGTAAAGAGCCAATGACTTCGGCCCCAAAATCACTTTACAATAAGCCTGGCACAGTGCGGGGTCTGCAGCAAAGTTATCACAGCAGGCCTGACTCCGGACCTCCCAAGGCCTGCTGACAAGGCTGGCCCTGGGCTGGCAACTGACAATGAGGATTTTGGGGGAGTTCCCATGACCTAACTGAAAAAGAGTGGCTCAGTGTTTATGCAATCAGTGTAGTTTCTGCCTAAACAGAACAAAAGTCAAGATAAAGGAGAATTCACCCTCTCTGCCTGACTGCCATGCTCGGATACGAGTCTCTCCCGCCCTCAGACTGGAGAATGATGTCACTGCTCTCCCGGGTCCCCACCTTGCCGACTGCAGATCATGGAACTTCTCGGCCTCCATAATGACATGGGCCAGTTCCTTATAATAAATCTCGATTTGTCTACCTATCTATCTATCTACCCATCTATCTATCAATATATTTGCTATTGGTTCTGTCTCTTTGGAGAACCCTGACTATAGGTTTGAAAACATCACAAGAAATGTTTAAACTTTTCCATAATGGATGGAGATTTTGAACATGCAGGTCTATAAATTTTTGGAATTTTCAAGCAATCACCTGTTAGATGCTGTTATCCCAATGAGGGGGGCTCACAACTCATGAGAAGAACAGCCTGGAACATGTAAGTCAGGACCCCAGCCTACATCACAGTTTTGACTGGCTCCAGCCTGCCCCAGGCCCTGATCATTACCGCAGTGGCCATGCACCGGGCACCCTCGATCTGGGCTCAGTGCCAGACCCTTCGCACACATCATCGCAAAATCCCAAATCCTGAAGGACACTCCCACTTTGCAGATGAGGTTCAGAAAGGTAGTGCAATTTGTCAGAAGACACAAGTCAAGAAGTGTGTCTGAGTCCAGACCCCATACTCTTTAGACTGTGGGCCATGACACGGACAACTACAACTTGAGAAATACTCCAGCAGACTGTGTGAGTGTGTGTGTTTGGAAGAAAACAACTTTAGCACTGGTTATGTAAGGAAAGAAAGTAATAGAGAAGTACAAGAGCTTTTCTCTACTGGCACATACAAAAACCCTAGACCTGGATGTGAGGGCGATCTGGCTGCGACATCTGTCACCCCATTGATCGCCAGGGTTGATTCGGCTGATCTGGCTGGCTAGGCGGGTGTCCCCTTCCTCCCTCACCGATCCATGTGCGTCCCTCCCGAAGCTGCGTGCTCGGTCGAAGAGGACGACCTTTCCAACTAGAGGAGAGGACTGACCTTCGGTCAAGGGTATATGAGTAGCTGCGCTCCCCTGCTAGAACCTCCAAACAAGCTCTCAAGGTCCAAAAACCCTAGACCTGTGGAAATACACCATGAGAAGAATGGTCCAAGCCCAGGTCAGACCCCAAAGACTTAAGGAAAAGTCACTAAAACTCATGGTGCCAGCTGCCTTGTAGTGGACAACCATAAGTGTCTCATTTGTTCTGCTTGAGCTGAGGGAAAAAATATAGCATGTGTAGGAAGGCTTCCACAATGGGCTAAAGGTTCCACTTTCCTTCCTAAATTTTGGTTCCTGCCAGGCATAGGGGGTCTACATGGTCAGCCCCAATAAAAACCCTGGCTGCTGAGTATCTAACATGCTTTTCTGGTAGACACCATTTCACACACGTTGTCACAACTTGTTGCTGGGGAAATTAAGTGACTCCACCAGGACAGGACTCTTAGAAGCTTCTGCCTGGTCTTCCCTGGACTTTGCCCCATGCACCTCTTCCTTTTGCTGATTTTGCTCTGTACCCTCCCACTGTAATAAATCTTAGCCATGAGTATGACTATATGCAAGTCCTATGAGTCTTCCTAGCAGATCTTCAAACCTGCTGGTGCTCTTGGGGATTTCTCATACATACGGAGGGAGGCTTCATACTCATTTTGTGACTGACCAAATAAGCTATGATAGCATATATAGATCCTTGTGAGCCAACCCTTCACCTTGTAGACAAGGAGTGGCACATTTCTCATCCCACAGACTAAGTCAGTGATGACACTTGAAAACTCAGAGGGACCGTTCATACCTCAGAAGAGGCATTTATAGAGTCAACTAAGTTTGGACAAAAGGCAGCATGGGAGCCTGAAATCCTTGCCTAGTAGCACAATTAGCCCTTTCCCATTTACACTGAGATTCTAAACAAAGGTTTAGAATCTTGACCAACTTGTAGCATCCCAAAGACATGGAGCTGAGAGACGTCAAGGAGGAGAGCTGCAAGTACATAGGTGTTCTGGGCTCTCCAGAGATGCAGAACCAACAGGAGCTATGTAGAGACATATATAAGAGGAGATTTATCATAGAAATTAGTTCACATGCTAAAGGAGGCAAAGAAGCCCCACAATTTGCTGTCTGCAAACTGGGGAATCAGGAAAGTCCACCGTGTGACTCAGTCACAGTGCAAAGGCCTGAGAACCTGGGGAGCTGATGACGTAAGTCCAAGAATCTGAAGGCCCAAGAACCAGGATCTGCAATGTCGGACAGCAGGAGAAGATGGATGTCCCAGCTCAAGAAGAGACAGTGAGTTCACCTTCCTCATTCTTTCTGTTCTACCCAGACCCTCAGCAGATTGCATGATGCCCACCCACACTGGGGAGGACAATCTGCTTTACTCAATCTACCAGTCAAATGGTAGAGATAGGGGAAGGGAGGGAGAAAAATGTACCCAGAGATGTACCCTCAGAGATGTACCCAGAAATAATGTTTTACCAGTGATCTGGACATCTTGTAGCCTAGCCATGTTGACACAGAAAATTAACCACAACACATTACTGCAAAAATCCTCTAAATCTGCCCTGGCTGGTATGGCTCAATGGATCGAGTACTAGCCTATGAACCAAAGGGACACCGGTTCGATTCCCAGTTAGGGCACATGCCTGGGTTGTGGGCCAGGTCCCCAGTCAGGGATGCATGAGAGGCAACCACACATTCATGTTCCTCTCCCTCTTTTTCTCCCTCCCTTCCCCTATCTCTAAAAATAAATAAATAAAATTTTTAAGGAAAAGTCCTATATACCCCCATGGCCTTGTGTTCCCTTTTCTGGGATTTTTTTTCTTCTTTCCATTGAGCAAATATTTATCAAGTGCCAGCTTTGCAAATGACCACTATTTGGAGGCAATACAAACAGTATGGTCCCAGTCCCATTCAACTCAAATGAATCTTAAACAAGCATTCCATATGTTGGAACTATCAAGTTTTGCTTTCCTTGGCCCTATCCCATCCTTCTTTTGTTGACTAAATCACTAAACAAAATTGAGGGAGAGGACGGTAAGCAAGTCTAAACTATTTTGTTTGAAAAAGCAAATATTAAAAAAATCAGCCCTGGCTGGTGTGGCTCAGTGGATTGAGCGCCAACCTGTAAACCAAAAGGCTGCAGGTTCAATTCCCAGTCAGAGCACATGCCTGAGTTGTGGGCTAGGTCTCCAGTTGAGGGCATGTGAGAGGCAACCTATCAATATATCTCTCACAGATTGATGTTTCTATCCTTCTCTATCTCCCTCCCTTCCCCTCTCTCTAAAAGTAAATAAATAAAATCTTTTTCAAAAATCAAACCCTTCAATCTGGAAAAGGAAAAAAAATACCATGCACCTCAAGCAGGAAATGAAGGCAAAAGGAAAAATATTAATCACCGGTAATTAAATCCTGTGGTCTGCACAAGCACACTGGGCAGTGATGAGAATGATCCGCAAACCTCCAGGAAGGTGTGAGACGCAAATGTAGCTGAGATGAAGAAAATGGTTCAGCTGGAGACCAGGGATCTCTGTGCCCTCTAGTCTCTAAGAGAAGAGTAGCATTAAAAGGATAATTCTGAGGCTGGTTGAAACGAACTCTGACCTAGTACCTGGTGCGTGGTCTGTCAGTTTTTCCATGGCAATACAACGTAGCCCATGTCCCACTTGCCCCCAGGCCCAGAATGAATCTGGGCACAGCCTTGGTTCTTTCCAGTTACCTAGGGAGACAGTTCAGGTATACTGTAGTGACATCACAACAGCTCACATACAGTTACGTTAATTCTGTAGACTTTGTACAAGACTCTCCCCCAGGGGTCTTTCCTTGCTGTGCAAAAGCTCCTGTCACTAAGGTGTCTCCATCTTGGGAGCACCTGGCTGAGATCTGGACTTCAAGGGGTACTAAGCATGGCCCCAAGAAGAACAGCACATGAGATACAAGGAAGCCATGAAGCTGGACAATGGGGAGCCTCAGGGAGTGAACAACCCTGACATCTCCAGCAGCAGAGGCGGTACTGGTACCCTGACACCATTCACCCATTCACTCACTCACTCATTCATTCATTCCTTTCCATTTTGGAGGAAAAGTAAAAGACTTCAAACCTGACCACAGCCCCGACCTGGACCTGCTAGAGATACACAAACACAGACAGCAGATGACTGAGCCTGGAATCACCCACAGAACTGCCTGCAGTCAAGAAGGGTGGATGGAAGAGAACTTCAGAGTCTCAGCCTCATAGGACTGTGAAAATGCCCTGGGGCTGTCTCTCTGCAAACATGAGCAAGTTCCAGTCCATCTCTGGGAGCCGAACAGCCCCTGCTCACCCTCTCTCACCATCACCAAAAGTGAAGAATTGCTCTCAGTCTCTGGAAGAAGCACTTCCCACTATTCTCAAAACCCTACAGAATCTAGAAACCACTATCTCTCAGATTTACCTCAAATTCTCCTTCCCGATGCCTAGTGCCAGACCCTAAGAGTCACCATAGCTAGCTCTACTCAAGAAGATGCAGCTGAGGTTTCTCGAGTGCCTTTTCCCCGCTGTGAGCTGACTCTCAAGACCCCGACATATGGCTGAAAGGGAAACCATGGTTAAGGTCAGGGAAAAAAAAACAGGAACAGAAAGAGGTGGGAGAGAACAGCTTCAAATCCTCAATGGAAAGGAGGAAGTTGTAAACCTAAAATGCAATATAGAAGGAATAGGTAATAGCGATCACCCCCAGCTTTCCCAGGCAATCCCTTCAGGGGAGTGGAAAAGAGAAAGGTCAGGCACGGTCACACGGGCCAGGTGAAAGGCCTACGAAGCGTGCAGGTGCTTCCACATCCGCCCCTGGAGTCAGACACACTCATTCCACCCTCCGCCTAACTCGGGCTGGCATTCTGGAGTCACAGTGGTTTTTCTTGAGGATTGGCGAATCTTTTAAGCAAAGTATTCCTTGGGGAAGTGGGGGTCATTTGTCACCTCTTGGTATGTGACTATGTGTATGTGACTAACCAATTCCCTTAGGGTCCCACACCCCACTCCATCTCTCAGTCTCCATTTCTATCTCCTCTCATCTCAGTGACTGGACAGTCACAGTTCCAGATTCTCCCAGACATAGCCACATGTCCTGGCTCCCTGTAGCCACTGACCCCTGCTTCACCTTTGGGCAGAATGAACTAAGAACCGGTCTTGGCTTCCACTTGTGGACTCAGTAACCAGGGAAAGACAGCTCTAGGCTCCAAGCAGCACACACAGAGGTGAGACGCACTTCCCACAAAATTGCTATATTTTTGGTTTATTATTTTAATTTGTTTTCCTTTCTCTGCTATGACAGCAAGGCAATAAGAACAAAGTGGAAGAAGCATAAATTCTGAAAAATAAGAAAATGAGACAAATCTTCTGATCTGTTATTCAAAAGCCAACAAAAGCATTTAAAAACTCTTAATCACATTTAGACAGAAAAGCTCCAAAACTGAAAGAGACGCAACAGAGCGATCCGGCACTGAAGACACATGGAATCGGGCTCAGCTCTGCCCCTAAGGAGGTGTGTGGTCCTTGCAGTCTGGGCGTCAGTTTCTTCACTTGCAAAATCGACAACGCACTGACTCATTCTCAGACGACAGGCAGCGGGTGGCCACAACAGGACAAGCAGAAAGTCATGTAATTAATCCAAAGAACTTGGGGTAATGGTGGCTTTCATCAGTGTAGGCTCTAGATATTCCTAAGCACACTGATCCCTTTTTGCTGTAGCACTGATATGGGTCCACCTGTGAGCAGGGGTACGTGCCCCCAACACTCTGCTCTCAGAGAGCCAATAGCTTCCCTCACGTACATCTTTATCACACAGCTTTGCTGAGCAATCCCTCTCTTCATGGCAAGAACAAAGGTCAACATCGACTTAATCCCACCCAAATGCTCACAAATGCCCAAAGAGCAGGATCTGAAGCGACAAGGGTTTCAATGATTATCCTGGCTGTTAACTTCCGTCCAGGAGAGAACAGCAAGTGAGAGCAGGGGTGTGTGTGTGTGTCTTCATTGTTATGTATGGCAATTAATATGAGGCAAGGAAGTCAGAAGACTGAAAAAAAAAAAACCAAAAACAAGAGAATGCAAGCAGGAGAGAGTGTGGGAGATAAAAGGAGTGGGTGGCTGACAGCCACCTAAATCCCGCCGCCCCCACAGGGGGAGGTGAGCTGTTGCTCTAAGAGCTGCGTGCCCTGGGCCCACGTGGCCCACTGAACACGAAACCAGTAAATGAAATGAAATGAAGGCACATAGTCATGCGTGCACAGTCCAGGGATGTACTGGAAGTGACACCTCAGAGGCGACCCAGCTGCAGGTGCAGTTCCTCTGCTCTTGTCTTCTAGATGCACCCATGGTCTCCGTCACACCCTTCTCAGACCTGAGCTTTCTGCTGTTTACCAGCCCCTGTGCTAAGTACCAGGCAGAGCGAATTGCACATGTAGAGTCACAGGTGACATGGGAGAGACAATGTGGCTGGGAAAGGCCATTCTGACATGCAGGAAATGAGGTTCTGAGGTAACATTCAAACTGTGAGCTGAAGTATGAGAAGAAACCAGTTAGGCAAAGGGCGAAGGACAGGGGGAGGAGGAGGAAAAGTCAGAAAAGGGAAAAGAACAGGTCCAAGGCCCTGAGACGGGACAGGGCTCGGGAGCTGGCAGCGTCCAGCAGACACCAGTGTGGCTGGTGGGGCGGCGAGGACGCAGGAGTGCGAGGATGAGAGTGAGTGTGGAGAAGCGGGCAGAGGCCTCGCCATAGCTGGCCTCTCTGCCAAGGAAAGGAAACGGGGTTATGTTCTGCACGCGGTGGGAACAGGCATGCCTTGATCTGAGCACTGTTTCCCATGATTGCACAGGCTCCCACGAGAGGCCACACTGAGGAGGGACAAAATGAAAGAAGGAAATACTGGAAAGCTACTGCACCCGCCCAGGAGAGGGAGGTGGGGTCTCGGGCTAGCATGGTAGTAGCAGAGCGAGAAACAAGCGCACACCTTTGAGAAATGAGATGAGGCAGAGTTTTGAAAGTGGGATAAGAAAAGAAACCTTGATGAGAAAGAATTGGAAGTAGGAGTCTTTAACAAGCATTTACTTGCAGTCGTCTAGGATCTCTCAGTCTAATTCACAGATTGACAGCCTAGGTGAGCAGGCTCAAGGAGCCAGCAAGGATGCGGAGCAGGCCAGACACAATCCAGCACCTTCCTGTCAAGAAACAGTAAGTTTGGTAAAGCTAGAATAGCATGTCTGGCCCTGTGACATTTCCAGGAGTAAAATGCATGACACCAAACGAAGGGAAACATCATTTCTGCCTCCAAGATAGCCAGGGGAAGGACAGACTAGAAACTGTTTACTCCCTGCCCTCCCAGATCCATCTCCCCACCCTCCTGTGTCTGCTCTCTCTCCTGGAAGCCAACCCAGCTCCCTGGCCCTCTGGCTTCAGGCCGGCCAATGAGGGTGGGGGAGTGGCACCATCAAAAGAACAGAGAGCAAGAGGAGAGAGACCTGTCCCTCCATGCTTCTTTCCAGGGTTCCGGCAATGGCCGTATCCCACAACCACCATTCGCTCTAGCACCCATTTTCCAGGGAGATGGGGCTCCTCCCGTTGTCCCTCTGCCAAGGAGCGGCCTTAGTCTTTGGGCTTCCTGATAGCTATTGCTGATTCCATTTGCCCTACCCATACTTTTGTCAAGAGCCCCTTCAGTAAAGTCTCTTCATCAGAACCATCTGCAGTGAGTTCCCTTCCCTGCTGGGACCCCATCTGAAACACTACAGGTGCCCTGACACACCCAGTTGCCTTCAAAACCCTCTACAGGGAAAACGCAGCAGCCGAACAGGCGGGAGGATGTGCCTTCCTGGTGTTACAGGGTTGACTCCACATCTGGCCCGACTAGTCCAAAGCTCAAAGAAGTCTCATTAAAGAGGAATCATTGCAGTGCTCAAAATAATGGCTTAGCACGAGCAGTGTGCTAAAGAGGAAATTGTAAAATAATGCCAGAATCGGCTAAAGTTAGCTAGAGAGGTGAGGTGACATATACCTGGCGCAGCCTACTCTCCAGCACAATCAGTGAGCCTGAATTATTTAATAGCAGGGCGAGGATTTTCAGTCTCTGTTCCCTGTTCTTCCAACAGCACATTCAAAAACGTTCCTAGTGCAGAATTTTAAAGTCTTCCTGTCATCATATATGAATTAACATGACTGACACATTTTCCTATTTGGGAGTAATTCTGCTTTTACATTGCTCATTTATTCATTTATTTAATATATGTGGGTTGATATTTGCTGATGTTGACAGGCACCGGGCAGTGACCAAGATACAGTCTTGCCCTCAAGAGATAAGAGTCTAGTTTTGAGACGTGAGATAGGCACGCACAATTAAATCCGAGGCAGTCGGCGGGGCCCAGAGCTCGGCGCAGGTACTGGGGAGCGTCAGGAAGGGCGTCTTGTCTAGTGCAGAGGAGAGAGCAGAGAAGGTTTCCCAGATGAAAACAAATCTAAGGAGAAATCTAAGAAATCAGCTAAGGGGACATGCATGAGCCAGTGCAAGAGACGAGACAATGAGTCAGATGCAAGGCAGAGGGTCCCGCGCGTGTAAATGCACAACCTGGAGGTGGCAGAGAAAACGCGACAAAGCCCTGAGAAAAGCAGAACGTGACAGGGACGGTGGAGGGGAGGAGCTGGGGTGTGGGTGGCATCTTGTGAAGGGCCTTTTAAGTGAAGAAATGAAACAGTTTATCACCCAGACCTGGACACGTTCAGAGTGACACTTTGCACTGGGAAAAAAGACATAAACCAGGTCTATCCCAGACATGCCGACACACGGTCGCTCCACTTATCTGACACGTGAGCCAGTTTACACGTCGTGGGCAGTGAGAAGTCCCTGCTGGGTTTGGGCAGAGCAGTAACGCGCTCAGATCTGTACTTCGGGACAGTCACTTTGGCCCCTTCCTGGACAATAAAGCTGGAGAGGGGCCAAAACTAAGCAAGCAGGAAAAAAGATGTTATTAGAGACATTCAGGAAAGACACGGCCCAGGCTCACGGTATGGGGTTGGGGGTGGTCACAGATAAATTCAAGAGACTGAAATTGCAATTTCAGGTGTGGGGGAGAGATTAGAGGTTGAGGAAGGAGCCCACATCTTAACTGATGTCTGGATGGGCAAGTAGAAGAGGCTGTGGGGCCACTGGGAGATGGAGGACTCAGGTGGGGCAGGGCAGGGTTATTAGGGACATCCAGGGGCTCCTGGATATAGGAGCTTGGGAAGGAGGCCTGGCCTGGAAACAGGGACTCAGGACTTAGCAGCACACATATGATAATGGAAGTGCCCTTGGAACAGGAGGCCATGACCTTGAAGAGAGAAGTCTCCATGGAGGGATGAGGTGTAGAGGCTGCAGGGAATGGAGAAGTGAGGGGACAGAGAGGCAAATCAGGCAAGACATTTGGCCTTGGCGGGTGCCCTCTGACAGGGGCTGGGGGACCCTGAACAAGGCTCATGGAGACTTTAGGCAGGAAGGCACAGGATGCACCTGCGTGGATGCACACGCCATCATCAGCCCAAGCATGAGCAAATGGCCTCCCTAAATTCAAATACACACCATTCGGGATCTTTTTATTGATTTCAGTTCCAAAGAAACGAAACCCTAAAATAACCAAGTTAGCCAGGATAAAACATTCCTGGCTGTCTGAATAAACCTGAAGGGAGATGTTTCTTGCATCGAATCTGAGACATCCCAGCTGTCATTTCAACCTGGCTTCCATCTGACTGGATAGAGCAAGACTGAATTTCTGCCACCGACACTTCCAGACAAACAGAGGTGTCCTGTACTGGGTACTTCCCTGCGTTTCACTCGGTCGCCAGAAATAACAGAATTTATTTCTCCCAGAGTAGGACTGAAGGGCCCTCTCTTACTGACACAGTAAAGTGGTCACTCTGTTCACACTAGACAACATCCATGGACAGTCCAGGAGGAAAGCTCTGAACTGTCTAGAAGTACAGGGAAGGAAGAGAAATGCCTCCCTCCTTCCCCCATCACTCTGCACCCTTGCTTTCTAATATAAACACAGGCTCCATGGACACAGGCAGCCCCCTCAAAGAAAAAGATAATATTGTAAACGTTTTTACAAAAATCGCTGCCCATATATTTCCTAAAGAAAGCTCAGACTAGTAAAATATGCCAGAATGCTATATTTGATTTCTATTTCTCTGTAAGGTTTTTTGTTTGGCGGGTGGGGGATGGAAGCTCCCAGCTTCCCTTCCATGTAGGCTGAGTGCTCCAACGGCATGCTGGAGTTTGAACGACAGCAATTACTTTCATGCAGGGAATTGCGTCTCCTCGTCATACCTGTTATGATGTGGTAATGCTCGTAGATGCGGGGCCCTCCAAGAAGAGTCGGGGAATTACTTTTGATCATTATGTAATTATGCCATTACCAGCACATGCTGAAAATCAAGAAAAACCAGAGAAAGACAAGATTCATTCTCTCCTCCTTTTATACACAACTAAAACATCCTGACTAAAGATTCATCATCAACACATTTATTTGCCCCTCGGTATCTGTTAGTAGGTGAACCAAGGAGAAAATTTTTAGATGGTGTAACTACCAAATATTCCTGAAAAATCATTCCTGAATGCCTGGTCTCAAGGGCATAAAATAAAACCAACAGGACATGATTGGGAACCAGCAAAAAGACCCAGGCAAAGCAGCCGGGTATAAACAATGGACGGAGAAACACGGCACGAATTGAACTGGAACCCAAGGCAAGGACTTGGTTGTACTGATTCTACTGGGTGATGCCGCGAGCCGGGAACGCCAGGTTTTAAGCTCCCTGTGATCCTGATGAAACATACAGTGGACACTGCTCTGCCCGCAAAGCTTTGACCTTCAGAATGAGTAGTATAAGCTTGGTGCTTTATTAATTGGATTTTACTCCTCTCCCTAAGCGCACAGAGCAAAGCCCAGGGTGATTCAAGCTTGAAAGTTCTTCCCATGCTTGGATGTGAAAGTAGGAAGGAGACCAGGTACAAACACCTACAGCCTACACCTACCTGGAATTATTAGAATTCCTTTCCCAGAAAGGCAGAAAGTCCGGCTTGGGTTCACAGGAAACCGTGATGCCGTTCAGGGCTTCCTGCCTCCTAAGAGGTACCAGGCTGGAGATTCTATAATAAAGTCTACAGGGCCCTGAGTGGACAGTTCAAAACAGTAAGAGGGACTTCTCTAGGCCTGAGGGAAAGCAATATGTTTCTTTTTTTCAGGTGAAGGCAAGAGGCAAATTCATAGAGCAGACACTGCAGTGACATTTAAGGAGCCTGTCTGCACCTCCTTCTTGTCCAATGTCCAGAGCAGCCGGACTCCTCACTTGTCGCAGACACCAACGTGAGCCCAGGGGAAAGATGATAGCCCTATGGGAGTGGGAGAAAGTGCACGAGATGTTGTACTTTACGGGAAGACAGCAGAGTCCCTCTCAGGCAGGTCAGTGACTTGGCATTGGCTGCCGCGGTCCTGCTGTTACGCACCTGGTTTTCTCCTACCTTCCATCTTTCAGATTACATGCAAGTGCTCTGCAAGAGAGAGACTATTAAAAATAACCACAAACTCCAAGCAGTCTGGGATGGTGTATTTTTCTAGACAACTCAAGAAAGGAATCTATTTGACTAAAATTTCCACCAAAAAGTCCCAAACAAACTAAGGATTAATTAAGTAAACCTCAGTTACCTCAAAATCATACTGATCCAGAAAACCCACTGCCAATAAAGCCTTGTTGGAATTATGAAAACAAATGTTATAATTTTTAAAATGATAAAAAGAATTATTCATTTGAAGTGGGCTATCAATGTAAAATATTTAAAACATATCATGCTTCTACTACCTCTATCACAAAAGTGTCATATTTTTAAAAGCTGTGTAGATGTGATTTTTCATGAAAGCTGGAAAAAAGGGATTATATCCAATTCTTCATTGCTTATTAAAAAATTTTAAAACTCAATTTAGTTACTGGCGTCACCATGAAAACAGGACCTACCCAGAGCCATGCTCCACATGAAAGCGCTCTGGTGGCAGCTGCTTACACCAAAGAAAGCCTTCCTTTTAAGAATCCAGTACATAAAGTGAAACCCTAAAAAGCTGAAAAGGCAGCTTTCCAATATTACCATTTTCTGCAACCTGGAAATAATAGGAATTCTTTTTGCTTTTAGGTGTATGTGTGAGTTTTCTCTTTTAAGCTAAGGCTGAATCACTTTCTGGCTCCACGCGGAATCCGCAGAGGCCCAGTGGGGAGCCGACTACTTGCACAGAGTGCTTTGTGCCTTAGGAAAACCAGGGACCTGATTCATTTCTAATGTGTGCCCTGCATGTTGTTAATAAAAGCTGTGGAAAAGTCAGGAAACAGGACTTGGCTCTGGTTATCTAGGAGATTTTCCCATTTTTCATAGCAGTTTGGAAAATGTTCCTGCCCAGAGTCAGCGGGTGTCAGGAGAACCCTGCTCTATTCTTGGAACCTCCAGCAAGGGGCTCCAGGCTAGCAATCTCACCTTACTGTGCTTAGTTTTCTCAACCTCGTCTCAGACTTACTTTTAAAAAAAATAAGGCAAGCCCTTAAAATGATGTATTTCATTTAGTTTAGTTGCCCTTCTCAGACTCTATCACACCAGCATTGTTCACTGCAGCACTATTCACGACAGCCAAGACGTGGGAACTACCTAAGTGTCCATCAACATATGAAAGGATAAAGGTGGTATGTGTGTGTGTGCGCATTGTACACATATATACATGCATACATCATACATATATACATGTAGTTGACATATAGTATATACACACACTATATATAACATACACATACATACATGTACGTGCACACAATGTCATATTATTCTGCCATGAGAAAGAAGGAAATCCTGCCACTTGCAATAACACAGATGGACCTTAAGGGCCTTATGTTCAGTGAAATAACTCAGATAGAAAACGACAAATACTGCATGGTATCACTTACATGGAATCTAAAAAGAGGCAAACTCAGAAACAGTGGGAAAGCAATCGCAGGCTGGGGAAACGAGGAGAGGATGGTCAAAGGGGACAGACTTGCCGCTATGAGATGAGTAAGTTCTGAGGACCTAATGTAAACCTTGGTAAGTATAGTTGACAATACTGTATTATATAATTGAAATTTTTTTCTTTCTTTTTTTTTTACTTTATTGTTGTTCAATTACAGTATATAATTGAAATTTGCTAAAAGAGCAAAATTTGAACGTTCTCACCAAGAAAAGAGGAAGATAAAATGTGAGGTGATGGTCATGTTAATTAACTAAATGGAAGGAATCCTTCTATAATATACTGTATATATATATCAAATCACCATAATGTACGTGTATCCTTTATCTGAAAACATTACCAATTATACCTCATAAAGCTGAAAAACTGTCAAAACCAGGAGGATAAAGAAAATAATCAGGATTGTGAACAGAGTAATGCACAAGAATGTTCCTCGCATATGTTATTTATAATAGTTTTTTTAAAAAAGGAAACAAGCCCAAGGTTAAACAACAAGGGTGAGTAAATTAAGGTATACCCATTCAATGAGATATTCACATGCCATTAAAAAGCATTTGTACAAACAATTATCTAATTCATGGTAAATTCCTCTAGATATAATGTTGGGGGGAAAAAACTCAAATGTAAAGTTACATATAGTAAGTATAATACCAACTTAGAGAAATGCAATTTCGCCAGTGAGAACGATAATAATTACGATGAGTCAGTAACGAGGCGAGTCCATCATCTCTAATCTGTCCACAGCTGGCCCGCCTCCATCCTCCCTGCGGCATCCCAGCACTGTCATCAGAGGTTTCTTCTGATGACACAACATCTGCCTCATCTGACCTCCCGGACTGGCCGCTTCCTCTGGACAAGGCCTGGTCTAAACATTACTTCGGTTACCAAGCAATTTATTCTACTCCGACACCCTGGGGAAGGTTATTCATTCTTGCTCAGCTGGCGATCTGTCAGTGAGCATGGAGTGCCCAGTTGACAGCAAGAGGCTTTCTTTGAAAGAAAATACACCCAGCGTCCATTTGATTCCAGTGTGAGAGCAGGGCCACTACATTGGAGGCCTCTGAGCGCCCCACACCCGTCACTCACACACCAGGAGCGGCCAGCTGCGGCCTGCCCAGACCTCATTTCTAAAGGAGGCTTGCAATTCCCCACGGCTTCACCCCGGTTCCCAGGCCAACATCCCTGCCCACCTTCCCCAGCCCACAGCCAGGCACCTGCCTCCTCCCCCGTGCTCCCTCCCCCCAGGACTGCCTCCTGTGGAACCGTTCAGCAATCCCCCTGGCCAAACACCATCCCAAACAACCTTGCTGCCACCTCCTGCTCTGCAAGGGGTCTCGTCTCTGTTTTCTTTCTCTGGAAACTGTTTTCTCTGGCACAGTGGTACCCCCAAATTCCTGGCTCTCTTCAAAGACATGACATTGAAACTCTGTTCAAACATCTCCCACAGTCCATAAAGTGACTGCTATTTCCAATCTCAATCTCTCTCTCTCTCCCTCTCTCTCTCTCTCTCTCTCTCTCACACACACACACACACACACACACACACACACAATGGGAGAAAACTCAGAAAGTCATGGCCTATCACCCTGTGTTTAGGCAATAAAATAGTTACTATTTTTTGAAAACATAATATACTAGGCACTGGGCTAAATTCTTTCCACAACTGTCTGATGAGACAGATACTGTTTCCATCCCCATTTCACAGATTAAGAAACAAAGGCTTCAGCAGCCTGACCCCAGAGACTCAACATGACACCAACTGGAAGACCACAGGCCCCAGCAGCTTTTGGCATCTGGAAGGTTTTTAGGGCGCCCACCGACAGGCCACTCGGACATACCCATGGTGAGTCTCCTCTCTGGCAGAGCACCTGGGAAAGCTGGGGGTGTGGGGGGCGCTGGAGCGGGCGGGCCGGACAAATAAGGAAAGAAGAGAGGGACGGAACAGGACTGCAAGAGCAGCAGAATCCACAGGCAGACGGAATTTCACTCCTCCTGGGAAAACTGGGACACACAGTGTGGCAAGTGGTTTCTGCTTGTCTCCACTGCCAAGGACTATTCAGCCTACCCTCCGGGGCCCCATGAAATCCCTGCCCTCAGCAACCCCACTCTGCAAAGGGAGCCACTTCACCTCCAGCATCTCCCCGAACACGCCATCTGTGGGGTTACTCAGCACTGACCCCCATGTGCTCCATCAGGCAGTTCAGAAATAAAGGCTTGAAGCCAGAAGGCGGTCAGCAGAGGAAACAGGGCCTTGGGACCTGTTGAGTCACTCTGCCACCTCTCTTCCTCCCTGTCTACACTCTTTTTCCTTCTCTGAGTTTTATGTGCAACCAGCAATCAAGGCAGGAAAAACAAGAAAGTCTTACATACACCAACAAAATGCTGATTTGTCTATTCTATTAATAACACAAAATCTCAGCAAATGCAAATGGAAGTACATGCATAATTCCATAAAAAGTTAAATCCAAACCACACGTTTCCATTTTAAGTGACATTCGCAGTGATCTCTCCATGAACATACTTAACATTCATTTTTTTAAAGGGAGTATCCTATATTTCCTAAAGGAAAAACTATATAGACACGAAAAACCAATAAAGGGAATATATTTTTAAAAAACTGTAAATACTCTGCTAGGCTGCACACATTTTAGCCACAACCATCTATTTATAAATACGTTGCCCCCCAGTCAAATGCCTATCTTTTTTAAAGAAGACAAAATAACTGAGTTCAATCTGTTACAACCAAATGAGTGATTTTTTTAGCACTGAGTTTAGAATAATGAAGCGAAGTGTGCAGAAGACCCTGAGAAATAGTCATGGACATACAACACTTGGAAGAAATAATTTTTAAAAAATCTAAACACTTACAGAATACATGTATCACCAACACACACTCCAAGGTATGGGAAGGAATGGCTAGGTGACTTCATAACTGTATTTTTGGAAAGAAAACCACACACATTTCAAATGACAGAAACAGATCAGAAAAGCCTGGGGAAGTCGACGAGCTATGAAGGGCAGCCCCCACTGTGATTCTGGGACAGGAACACGGCAGAGGAAACCTGTGCACACGGGAAGGTCATAACAATTGAAGATGGAATCGAGACAGATTTACCAGGGAAATCAAAGAGGGTTCACGAGATGTTTTTTCAGTAGAAATTAAGTGAACAATAAGTGAACCTTTTGAGCACAGAAGAGAAACAAACTCTCCATAAATTACTTCCTGAATCAGAACTGAATTTGACCATCAGGCAAAATCTGAAAACCCTCAACTAAGACTATTCTCTGCAGGCAAAGCCAAGTGGAGAATTAAGGCCATCAATCACCCAACAATAGGAGGCAAAAAGCTGGGACATTGTGACTAAGAAAGAAGACTTTTTTCCAAGGAAACTATCCCAATACAAATTAATGGGGAATCATTGCAAAATTTTCTTCAACACTTGGCCTAGAATATTCCAAAACAATAGCAACACCTTATCAGAACACTTCCAGAAAGAGGCCAACCAGTGGGCATTAGTGTTAGACACATTTGAACACCCAAGCTTGGGGACGCTGTAAAAAAGCTTGAAAAATGCACGCTGTTTGCTCAAAACTTAATATTGCCCACCAAATATGAGCTGCTGTGGCTGACCACTCTCCTCACCTCCTTCTGAAACCACAGAGGGAAAAGACTTCAAAGACACAAAACGCCATAACCAATGTACACTCCTCGACACGGACCACGTTCTTCCTTGTACAGTGAGTTTGCTGAGAGACACAGGGTTTTAGCAAAACAGAAGAAGTTCACCACAATTGTCATCAGAAAATAAAACAGCCAGGGCTTAGCCAAATGAACAAACACATGTCTCTTATGTCACCACCTTCCTTACCCCTACCGTCCATTTAAAAAGAAAAAAAAATTAAGGAACTAAACCACATATTGATTAGATAATACTTACCAGACTTCTGAGTTTCAGAGAGCTATAGAATTCTCCCAGATTAGAGTTGCCAACTCTTAATTTTTCAAGGAAAGTCAATCAGTACATCCCAACTACTGATATTACTACCATGAAAGATAGGATTTTATCACCAGAAGATAGGACAGACAAAATTTCAAGGGGAAAAAGAATAAGATAATCCTTTCCTTTTAATCCACGTGGATTTCTGAAAACCCTAGTACATTATTTTTCTCATTTTCCTGCACACCAATGAAAGCTTTCTCAGGAACCAGCACCAAGAAAACGTGGTCCAGAGGGTACAGAGCACCAGCACCAAGAAAACGTGGTCCAGAGGGTACAGAGCAGTGCTTCTCAAAGACGGGGCCTCAGACTAGCAGCATCAGCATCACAAGAAAACGTGTCAAAAAGTTAAATTCTCTGCTGGCTTTCAGTTACTACCCACAAGTAAACTGTGCCCTTCCGGTGATGATTCCCTAGATGGGCGGGCTTGTGTACATTCTAAGACCTTGTGGGTCTCTCCAACAAATACTCCTAGGAGGCTGGTAGTTTCTCCTGCAGCCTCAACCCCCACAGATTTTTACCACCAGAGGTTCTGAGGCTTTATTTCCCCACGCTGGAACCCTGGGTTGTGCGATCTGTCTCGCTCTCCAGTTGTTCTTCCCGGTTTATCTGCGTGCAAATGTGGGACCACCTGGTCTGCCAGCCGCCACCTCGCCCAGTTGGTCCTCCAGTCGCTGCCTTGCCATGCGTCCTCCCTGCCCAGGCTGCCCATCTCCACCCCTCCTACCAGTCTCAATGAATGTTTCTTCTTTAACTCCTCGGTTGTCAGACTTCCATACAGTTTGATTTTCTGGTAGTTCTGGTTATTTTTTGTTTTTAAATTTGTCATTGTCCTTTTGGTTGTGTGAGGAGGCAAAGTGTATCTATCTATGCCTCCATCTTGGCCCAACCCTTGAATAAATCTCCCCACCAACCAAGAGAGGCAAGCATTACTTGTGGAGCCCCAAGACAGTGTGGCCCCTCAGAGAAAAGCAAGGGGCCTGACTTCTGTGTCAGAAGCTATGCTCAGGAGAATGGCTGAGCACCGCCTCTGCAGTCACCCAGAACCCACCCACGTGACGCAGCCCAGAGGAGGCAAGGCCCATCGTGAGTCAAACCAAAAAAGACAGTAAGAAGATGTTCGTTAACTCTTTCCAGGGACAGAAGGAACCCCAGAGGCCCAAACACAGATGAGTAAGTGATTCATCTAAGGGAAAGACCAAAAGAAAAACAAACTGGCTAGAAAATTCAATGCTTAACACCCCCATTAACCCCTCCTATTTCTGTTATACTCAACCCAGGCATCTGCTACAACTTAGAATTGGTTTCATTTTTAATAGACACCAGTTCCACTTTTCTTTCTTCAGTGTCTATGAAGAATGGTGAACATGCAGGAGCTGGCCAAGGGGAGGGGCTGGGGCAGAGGGGGGAGCAGACAATTGCCTGCTTCCCACCCAGAGCCACCAATGCCACAAACGCACCCCACAGAGGGAGTCCTGGGAAATTCCAGGAAGTGAGGGTCATGAAAGAAAAGCCCCTTTTGCTGTAAATGGGTGGGAAAGGGATCTATCTGGATTATCAGAGGCCTGACCCTCAGTCTCCTACTGTTTCTCCCTCCAAATGAGATACCAGCCCACTTGGAGACTCTCAAATCTCAAACAAGACTGATCGAAAGACAACAACAGATATTCTAGGATTTGTTTCAGAGTCATGATTTTAATTCCTGGTTTTGTAATTATTATTAACAATGGGTCTAAAAGGCTGGGTAGAGTTTCACTATAAATCAAAACGCATATACCATATATTTCTACTCGAAAACCCTCAGTGTATAAGGGCAGGGCGAGTGAAGGGTGAGTGTGGCAGCACCTCCTAAAAGCGTTGGAAGAGCACCTCTGCAGCGCTGTCCCCTTGCCTCGCCTGTAACAGCCTTGGCTGCATGAACCTGCATGGCAATCAGGTGGCTGCTTCTACAAGACGGCACAAGATGGGAATTCCAGCATGAATTCACAACTTGGAAGTGAAGCCCAAAGTTTGAAGATAAAGTTAAAATTCTTTTTAAATAAAAGTCAGAAAGTTCTGAGCTCAGGTTCTTAGCATTCTTCCCACATTGTGCCTGCCCCAAAAATAAAAAGTCTGCCAAGGCGTGGATATGTCCATGAGATAAGAAAACAAGACACGGAGAACTAGCTGAAGTCATCTCATGCAAGATGGTTGCTCAGCACCTGGACTGGCCCAAGTAAACAGTCCCTGAGTCAATGTTGAATGTGGTGGTGTCAGGGGAGCCCAGGACGGGGGCTAAAAACATCCTAGATGAATGAGTGCACTGGGTTTCAGAAGCATATTCCAGTGTGAGATGAGGTCTATGAGGAAGGGAATGGTATAGGCTCACCATGAGCATTCTAGAAATGCCGCAGATGCAGTGGCCCCTATAGCCAATCATTACATCCTGATGTCTTTGGCAATTAGAACAAACCCAAGAAAAGCAAAAGCTCCCAGAGATGAGTTAAAAATAATAAATGAGGACAGAGGAAAGACTAACAAGATAAGCCCCAGGTTCAATAAAGGCTAGACCCCAGGCTGACCTGAAGGTCTAGAGTTGCTTTCCTCTGGCCACCTATTTAACACGTGTCATTCCAGCTAAGAGAAAACTAGCATCTGTTGCCAAGTACATTACATATTTGTCCCACTGCCTTATCATTCTGGATGTGCTGGATATGTCCTCTTTGATGTGTGGAACTAACAACAAAAAGATTTATCATTTCACTTTCCCTGGGGAGCAGCCCTGCAGAGAAGTACTTCATTCGATGCATCTTCAGCCCTGTGAGACACATTTATTACAAAGAAACAGATACCAGTCTGTTCTGACCAAACAGTATGAGTAAATCAGAACACAGCTGGCCAGGTGGCTGAGCTGATTGGAGAGTTGTCCTGTACACCAAAGGGGTGTGGGTTCGATTCCTGGTCAGGGCATATTACTAGGTTGTGTGTTTAATCCCCAGTTGGGCACATATAGGAGGCAACTGATCAATGTTTCTCTCTCTCCCTTCTCTCTAAAATCAATAAACAGACATGGCTTGCCTCTTCACACAACCACATCAAAATTACAACTAAAATATAGAACAACTATCACTCAGAACCATCAGAAATGAAGTTGAGTGGAAATCTGACAACTATGGAATTAAAGAAACTACATCCATCCATATAGGTAGAAGAGGCACAGACGCAGAACAAGCTGGCCCTTCACTCACGTGTACTGGATAAAAACTCGAGAGGGACATCTCAGGAGTGAGTACTCCCGACCCCACACCAGGTGCCCCAGCCCCACACCAGGTGCCCCAGCCTAGGGTTCCACAGCCAGGAAGATAAGTTCCCACAATATCTGGCTGCAAAAACCAGTGAGGATTGAGTTAGTGGAAGAAACTCCTGGAGCCCCAAGCAGTTCTTACAGAACCCACACTTGGGGTCACCTACTCAGACTTACCACCTCTGAGCTCCAGCACCAGAGGAGCAGCTTGAAAGGCACCAGTGGCATAGAAGGAGAAAATGAGGTGTCTGGCATCAAAGCAAGCGGAGGCGGCCATTGTCCCTTTTCTGAACCCTCCCCTACACAGCCAGTAGGCTGGTACCATAGCTGAGACTCTATCACCCTGGACACTATTTGACCCACCTTGGAGATCCCCAGAGAATCCACCCACCCAACTTAGAGATCCATCCAAGCTGATTTTCCATATGAATTGCTGGTCTTGGCTCATGTATCACAACTTCCTAAATCTTATCAAATAAGCAACAGCTGGCCTCAGTGAGCCCCAGGCCCAGCACTAGCAGCAGCCAGCCTAGGTTCACAGCTTGGCTTCTCCTAGGAATCTCCAAATCCCAGCACAAGTAGCAGCCATCTCAGATTGCTTTATAGCTCAGGCAGGGCGGCCCCAGGCAAACCACAGGTGGAAGCTGACCTTGGCCTGCACCACCCAAGAAATCTCAGGGTCAGCGTACCCAGTAGACAGCTACAGACCATGTTGGAGCACCACCACCCTGCTCCTGCACAGCGGATCCTCCACAGAGAGTAAAGGTTGGTGATAAGTGGTCACAACCCAATCCTTACAGCTAACTGGCCTGGGTAAATCCCTCCCATTGAACTGCCAACAACACCCAAGGCTCAACTACAAGAGGAGGGTGTACTCAGCCCACACAAAGGGCACACCTCAAGTACCCAGCTTGGGTGATAGGGGAGGCTGTACCACTGGACCCTACAGGACACCTACTACATTAGGCCACTATACCAAGACACAGAGTCAAAGCAGCTCTACCTAGTACATAGAAACAAACACAGGGAAGCTGACAAAATGAAGAGACAAAGAAACATGACCCAAATGAAAGAACAGATCAAAACTCCAGAAAAAGAGCTAATCAAAATGGAGATAAGCAATCTGTCAGATGCAGATTTCAAAACACTGGTTATGAGGATGCTCAAGGAACTTAGTAAGGACCTCAGCAGCATGAAAAAGATCCAGTCAGAAATGAAGGATACACTAATTGAAATAAAGAACAATTTATAGGCAAACAACAGTAGACTGGATAAAGCTGAGAATCAAATCCATGATTTGGAACATAAGGAAGCAAAAAACAACAATCAGAACAAGAAGAAGAAAAAGAATTTTAAAAAATGAGGATAGTATAAGCAGCTTCTGGGACAACTTCAAGAAGTCCAATATTCCCATCATTGGGATGCTAGAAGGAGAAGAGAAAGAGCAAGAAATTGGAAATCTATTTGAAAAAATAATGAAAGAAAACTTGCCTAATATGGTGAAGGAAATAGACATGCAAGTTCAGGAAGCAGAGTCCCAAACAAGATGGATGCATAGAGGCCCACTCCAAGACACATCATAATTAAAACGCCAAAGGTTAAAGATAAAGAGAGAACCTTAAAAACAGCAAGAAAAAAAAAAAGCAGTTAATTACCTACAGGGGAGTTCCCATAAGACTGTCAGCTGATTTCTCAAAAGAAACTTTGCAGGCTAGAAGAGATTAGCAAAAAATATACAAAGTCATGAAAAACAGAGATCTACAGTTAAGATTGCTCTACCCAGCAAAGATATCATTTAGAATCAAAGGGTAGAAAAAGAGCTTCCTAGACAAGAAAAAACCTGAAGGAGTTCATCATCACCAAATCACTATTACATGAAATGTTAAAGGTACTTATTTAAGAAAAAGAAGATCAAAACTATACATAATTAAATGGCAATAAATACATATCTATCAACAATTGAATCTAAAAAACAAACTAAACGAACAAGAAGAACAGAGACAGAATCATGGATACAGAGAGCATTCTGATGGTTGCCAGATGGGAGGGTGAGGTGGGTGGAAGGGTGAAGAGGTGAGGGGATTAGGAAGTACAAATAGGTAGTAACAGACTAGCTGTGGGGATGTAAAGTACTGAATAGGAAATAGAGAAGCCAAAGAACTTAGAGCAGGACGCATGGACTCAAACAATAGTGTGGGGACTGCCTGAGGGAATGGCAGTGCTGAGTGGAGGTGGGCAAAGAAGGAAAAATCAGGACAACTGTAATAGCACAATCAATAAAATATCATTTCAAAAAATAAAATAAATAAACATCCTTCAGTGACAATTTTTAAAAATGCATGCTTCCTATAAGGCCAATGCCCAGGTTAAAAAAAGAAGAAGAAGAAATCAAAACAATATTAAGCTTCAAAGAAACTGGCTTTTCCCTTAAACACCTTTGGAGCAGGTGGGTCTGGTGAACTGCTCCAAGTCCTTGGGGTTTCAGGCGCAGTGGTGGTCCCTAAAAAGGGATGGCACTGGTCCCCCAAGGGTATCTGGAAACAAATGGGTTTGTGGTTGGTCTTGGTGGGGTGGGCAATACTGCTGCTTTAACAGATGGTTCAGGATCCTGAGGGTCCAGATAGACCTGGATGGTACTCAACAAGGAAGAACCATGCTGGCCACCGTGCCAACAGGTTCCCACTGAGGAACACAATGTTTTTTTTCCCATCAAGTTAGCCCACAATCCCAGTGTCATTGTCTTTATTCACACATTCGATTACACTTGCAACAAATAAGCACTGAGCATCTCCCTGTGCCAGGTACTCTTGTGGGCACTAGTGCAAGCAAGTCATATACTATCGCTTGCCATTTCACCGCAGATCTTCAAACATTCATAGAGAAATGCAATTTAAATGATTTGAAATTCATAAACAACTTTAAAGGGCTTGTCAGGTATGGCTAAACAGGAGTCTTGTTGGTCCTGGTAAAAATCACTTGTAATAAACACTTAACTACATGTGCAAATACTAAAGTATTTAAACAATATGCCCACATTCCTGTTGATACCATACATGATACATGCCATGCTGAGCAAACTCAACTCCTTTGTCATAGATAATGGCTCAAACTCTGGCTTACCCCTGTTGGTTATCATCTGGCATTCCACATGCATGGGGGTCTTGACAGGTGAGGTTTGACTGAGGGGGTTGGCATGCGGTACTTAGAGAGCAAGACGATTACAGGTGTTAATTTTGATCTGACACATTGTGACTAATTTTTTTGAGATAGGTGCTTAGGACTGTGGGCAGGTGAGTCAATAAACAGACATGCTAAGCAAACAGTGGAGGTCGTTTGCCAGTTCATTGCCTTCCTTTCTACCAAACATAAAAATGGCGTGTATTACAGCTCTAGCATCATGCTTTCTACAAAGAACATCAGGCATTAGCCCCAAAGTTTCCTTGGCACCATATCTGCATTGGGACCATAAATAGTCCCTATGTTTCTGACCACGAGCGAGTGCTTTAAACTCTTAAGGTCTGCAAAATGAACTGACTAAACTGGAAACAGCTGTGGCTATCCCCAAGGGAAGTGCCAGGACCATTTTCAATATTTCAAACGGCCCAGCAGAAACCACACATTCACAATATGATGGCACAGGCTAAAATGTATTTGCTTTGAACCAGAACTATGTCAACTCGATGTGCACTGGCCATGGACAAGAGGGAGGAGAAGCCCTGCTGGCAGCTGGGTCTGTTCTTTGTTAATAAAAATATAAGGCAAATGAATTAGGGCTTCAAAAGTTCAGCTTCCTTGTGGTTAAAAGTTGATCTTTAAGATTGCTTCTTCTCTACAATTCTGATTCTAATCTTCACAGGAAATTATTCATACCAAGAGTAACCCATTCTTAGTGCAGCCCTAATACATAATGAATAATAACAAATAGCTTTCCCTCTTAGCTTCTCTACACTTGTGTCTATCTTTTCAACTAATTAAGAGTATATC
Source organism: Micronycteris hirsuta (assembly GCA_004026765.1). Lineage (NCBI taxonomy): Eukaryota > Metazoa > Chordata > Mammalia > Chiroptera > Phyllostomidae > Micronycteris > Micronycteris hirsuta. Next base: position 4,444 of record PVJI01011917.1, on the reverse strand, counting down.
TATTTATAAGGAGTGCCATAGTTCCAAAAATTATTAGATGCAACTATATATTCTTTGAATATATTAAGGAAAGGTCTGGACTTGCTCAATTAGCAGTTTATGCCTCAAGTTCTTACTCTTCTAAAAGCTCAGGTAACTAGATGCTCATTTTTCTTCTTTGATCCTTTTCTTTCAAAAAGCAACATAAAGGTTTCAACCGGCCCCAATGCTGTGGGCTGAGGGACATGCCTGGAGCTCCCTGGCCTCATTGTTCTCATCGGTAAAATCAGGGCCACGAGGTCAGCCCATGGCAAGGTCTGCGATAGAGAAGCAGTTCAGATGACAAAGGGGGAAACACCCTTAGAAGTTCAATGCATTTAATGCAGTTTATTACAATTGAGATTATTAATAATGGACCTTGATTTTAAAGTATGTGGAATTTTGTAAATCAAATACTTATGACTACACCAATAAAAAGGTTTTCTACAGGAATCCTATAATGCATGCTTTCCTGCCTGAAAAAATAAATCTGCCTTAGAAAACCAATGCTGAATCCCAGCTTTACACTTGGTTGTGATTTTAGAGTCATTACATAAGATCTGTTCATGTAATTATTTTGAGATACAATTTTTTTTGAGTGCTCGCTATGCCAGAAATGAGGCTAAGAAACACCATCAATTATCTGGTTTAATCCTCACAAATAAAGTGAGTTCTGTTATCACCATGATATAAGAAAGATGTCTAGGCACAGAGCAGAAACTCAACCAAAGGATGGACTTGATCCATCTCAAGCCAGAACCGGTGTCCTTAGCCACTAAGCAGTTCCACGGGGCAGATGTGAACACAGGTGGCCAGCAGATGACAGCCTGTCATAAGTCACTTTTGAAAAACAGCCCACAGCTTTCCTTGTATCTGGTTTTGGGTGCCTACATTGGTCTTCAGACCATATCACTACAGATTTTTTTTTCCTCCCAGTTACTTTCACACATTTTGCTCCGTGTTCTTTTTCTGTCAACCAACAGACCAACATAAAATACATAAGCAGATAATGCAGGCAAAAACAAGCAATCAAGACAAAAAAAAAAAGAAAAACTTGCCTCTAGGACATAACCCAGAGCTGAATTTATGACATAATGATGAATCTATTCGCCTGTGCACAGGGTCTCTCCACTCTGAGGTCACAAGGGTCCCTGTAATTCTGCACATACAGAACACGTTACCTTCTCCCACACCTGCTCCTCTGTGTATTCAAAGTACAGTGCATCATCTTTTACCCAGTTGTCCAAGCATGAAACCTCTTAGATCCTTCTCTCTCAAATCCAAAATCATCCCAAGGAATTAGATTTGACTGCCTCAGCGTATCTTCTATCTGTCCATCTCTCCAAGGTCCCTGCCAGCTGGGCACTCACCTCCTCCCCAACACCCCCTTCCATGAATCCAAAAGCAATTTAGTTGGTCTTCTGGACACCTGTCTTGAACTTCCCAACTATAGCTCCACAGTGGTCTTTCAACTGCACAGAAAGGCTGGTCATGTTTTCACTTCCATTCCCCCACCCTCACAGTAAATTCCCAACTACTAAGCATGGCATAAAAAGTCCCTGAGACCACGGCCCCTCACTCCCTTTCCAGCTTCCTCCCTCACCACTCCCCTGTTCTTGCCTGAACCACCCAAAAGACCCCACACTTTCATCCTTTGGGTCTTAGCACCAGAGCAGAGCCATCTGCCTGGAAGCCCTGTCTCCCTTCCCTGGGTAAACTCCTAACCATTTCTCAAGCCTCAGGCCCAGCACCACCTCCTCTGTGAAGCCTTCCCTGATGGTCAGGCAAACTCTGAAACATCATGAGCATGCCCTTCTGAGGCTCAGCTCAGGACCTTCCCCTATCAGCCTTTCTACACTGTGACATGGCTCCTTCTCCCCAGCAGAAAGTGGGCTCCATCCCTAAGGGCTGGGGCCTAGCTTTCCTTGTACCCTCACCACCCACCACTGGCCCCGGCACCAAGCAGGAGCTCAGTAGTGTCTCCTAATCAAATAAATATGAATAAAGACAACATACATGGGAAGGAAATAAAACCATTGGCTTTACAACTTACTGAGGGAAGAACCAGACTTGGAATCTGATTTGACCTGATCAAACATTCTGTAAAGGGAGAGGTAAGGAAAGGCAAGGTATTCTTAGACCAGGGATTTGTACCAGGAGGAGGAGAGAATGAAGTTAAAAGTACTTCCTTTCTGAATGGCTGCATCATACTCTTGGCACAGGCCATGAGGCCCTGCCCACTAAAACGCAAGCCCTCACTCAAGTGGGGATTCCAGAAGGAACAAGTCACATCTTAAAATATGCTCTGTGCCTCAGAATATAAATGTCTCAAGTCATAAAACAACTGTATTTTATGTGCAATTTAGTAGGGATTAGTGGTTGTAGGACTAGTGGCTATTTTAAAAAATACAGTTGACCCTTGAACAACCTGGGAGTTGGGGTATTGAACCCCCATGCATGTGAAAATCCACTTGTAAATTTGACTCCCCCAAAACTTAACTGTTATTGACCTAAAAATTGATCAAAAAAATAAAGGCTTACAGATAACATAAATAGGTGATTAACAGATATTTTGTATGTCCTTTGTCTTATATACCATATTCTCACAATACAGAAGGCTAGAACAGAGAAAATGTTACTAAGAAAATCATAAGAAAAAATACATTTATAGTATTTATCAAAATAAGTGGGCCCAGGCAGTTCAAACCTCTGTTGTTTGGGGTCATGTGGAGTTGAAGCCATGTGAAATCAGAGAATAGAGATTGGTTCTAAATGCAAATTAGGAGGTTGGTGCAGTTTCCAAACTCTGAGCTTCTTTTCTGCAGTGTTTTATCTTCCAGTGACAGAAGCTGTAGTGGATGGTAAAGGGGCAACTCGGATGCTGCTCTCCTCACTCAGCCCTCCCTCTGACTCTCAGAATTTGAGTACGCAATAAGAACTAAGTTCACAGTTAAAAAGTTTAAATGGCAAAGGCATTTCCCACTCTAAAGACTCACTAATGAAAGCCACACCTTTAGGGAACCACTTTAAAAGACTATCTTGTAGCCCTGGCCAGGTAGCTCAGCTGGTTAGAGTGCCATCCCAATACACCAAGGTTACAGGTTTGATCCCCAGCCAGGGCATGTACGAGAGTCAACCAATGAATCCATAAACAAGTGGAACAACAAATCAATGTTCTCTCTCTCTCTCTCTCAAATCAATACATTAAAAACATTAAGATTACCTTGTGAAAATAAAATACTTGTCACATCCTTCATATTCTGAGTAAAAAACCTGCCTACTCAGTACATCACCCTGAAATTTCGTCTTAAGTTTCTAAAGTCAGAACATCCATGTGTAACAAATATACGGCCAATTCTCATTCACAGAAGCTATGTCCTGTAAAGTCGCTGTGAACACTGACTCACCAATACCTACCACTGCTCCTAGGTGAAAGATAGCATTAGGTGCCTGAGAGTCTCTGGTCCCAGCGTTTTGTCAACCAACCAATATATAACTTTGCTCTGTGCGTGATTCTTTTCAAAGATGCCTCATTTAATCAATACTGCTGGTTCCTGAACGTTGAACTGACAGCTAACAGCACTATAACTTCTTCCTGAACAAGCGTAGCTAGCACAGGTATTTTCTCCATAGGGCACATCCCAGCCTTCGTGCACTTCGGAACCCTGGACAGCACTTCAGCGCTATACTCGGGGGCGGTTTTAAACAGCAAAATCACCAACAAAAAGCAAAAAAGAAATGTGAAATATCGCAGCACTAAATAGACCCCTTGTTTCCATCATGAGAGCTGAAATGAGAAAGTGGAGCTCCGCCTTCTTCAAACCTGAGCTGAGAACTTGCGAGTGAGGAGACTCAAACGTGTCCCTGCTCTGCTCATGCCCATGAATGACGGCAAAGCGTCGTGAATGCTGTCGGGGGGGGAGGACAAACACCTTTTCACAAGCAGGTGAGTTTGCAAACACAGAATCCGTGAATAATGAGGGCTGACTTCAGTTTATGTGACATTTACAACATTACTCAGACTAGCTTAGGTGCTATGGGAGGGTCCAACAGAACCAAGCCACAATGTGGTCCCCAACTGAGGGAGCTACAGTCCAGCACTGACTCTCATCTTTTGTCCTCCTCAATGTACTTGGGGACACCCACCCCTTCTTGCTACTGAGCCCCAATGAGACACATGTATGGTTGGACAGCCCCCCACCTCCACCCATATGCTTCCAATATACCACCCAGGGGGCAAGCTTCTCTGCTTAAGAACTACTTGCTGAGAAAGAAGAAACTAATGGTAGCAGCTAACTATGGATGCAGGCTGGATAAACAACTGGGCATGTAACTCAGAAAAAAGTTCAAGGAAATGCGGGACCATTATAATGTAACTCCTAGTCCCCTCTATGTTAATCATATACAGTTTCTTTGAGCTTCCAAT
>PVJI01011916.1:0-46255 GCA_004026765.1 Micronycteris hirsuta | reverse complement strand
GACTTGTCAAAGGCTTGGAACAGATCCAGCACAGAGCCATGGAGGAGGCAAGACCCAGGGCTGCTCTGGAAGCTTCCTATTTGGCTGAATCTCAGCACATGCTCCAAGCCTTACTACTGGCCAGTTCTTCACAAAGCACTGTCAGAGTGGGACTGTATGCTGACTGTAAGCAGTGACCAGAAGTGCATCAGGCATTAGGAGTCTTTCCCAGGAACCCAGTGACAGGCCCGACTGCCGCTCTCTGCAAGGGCCTCCCAGGCAAGTCCCGCTCTGGTGCACACCTCCGATGCCCACGGGCCACCAGGCATTCAGAGCCTTCCGTGTTAACCGTCACAGAAGTGGCCAACAGTTCCGTTGCCGTCGGCAGAAACAGAAACTTCTGTGTGGACGTCAGGGGAGCTGGACCACCCCACTTACAAAGCACCCGCTACCGCCAAGCTTCAGAAAGCTCAGCAAGCACGTTTTCTCTTTTTCTTCCCATTTTTGCCTATAACTTGCAAATCCATTTTTCTCAAATGCAATCAGATTTGAGAGGAGAGGCAAGAGGAGTCGGGAGTCGCAGAGCGAAAGCGAGGTGGGTGGGGGGTCACTGCTGAGATGGCCGACGAAGAGATTTCCTCACTGGACCGAAAACTTGGAAGAAGAGACTCCCGTCTTTTCCAGCGTGAGGAGGCTCTCAGTTTCCAGGGCGTGTGGTGCTGCTCTTGAGCAGCCAAGAGCACAAGGTCACGAACAGGAAGCATGAGGGCTTCTTGATCAAATTAAATAGCAAAATGAGAGCACGAATTGCTCCAATTCACTTGGCAAATTAGCAAAACAAATTAATTAAAATTTTAAGCATCAGGATATAATTAGAAAGTCTTTGGTGGATAAAAATATCTTTGAGGCATGAATGAAATCAGTTGGACAATGTGATTAGTAAGACTTTATGTGTCAATCCAAACTTACAGTTATGAAATGTAAAAAGGAGAGTAAAGACTGACCGGCAAATAGTCCCTAAAAATGGTCCTGCAAGAATAATATGAAATAGTAGCGAACAGCTTTCGGGCTTTTATTATGTGAAGATGCTGTGGTATGCTATGCAGTATTCTTATCACTTGCACTGTTTTGCTCTCTCTTTTTACAAAGATTTTATTTACCTATTTTTAGAGAGAGGGGAAGGGAAGGAGAAAGAGAGGAAGAGAAACAGCAATGTAGGGTTGCCTCTCCTGCGCCCCCTACTGGGGACCTGGTCTGAAACCCAGGCATGTGCCCTGACTGGGAATTGAACTGGCAACCCTTTGATTCGCAGGCCAGCACACAATCCACTGAGCCACACCATCCAGGGATGTTTTGCTCCCTTAAAAAGTACTAAATAAAATCACCATTGTTAACACTTAGACAACATGAGCCATCCCTGACTGTGACCAAGGACTTCAGGGCACTGATCCCAAACAAGACACACCGAGATAGGGGCCTTTTCTCTTGTTTGCCTCATCTTCCACGCACATGCACCACAACTTCTCAGTAAAGTCTGCTTCTGCAAAACTCTGAACACGTCCAACCTGGACTCTAAGAAGCCCATGAAGGCGTGGTCTTCCCTGGCAGCATCTATTCACTCGAGAGTGGACACGTGGCAACATTGGCTGGACTAGATGGAGAGATTTGTAGTCCATTGCTGGGGGAAAGCTCACCCCATCCTGCCATAGTGTTAGGAAGTGGGATAACCAAGATGAATGGACAGTGCTTGCCACCATATTTTATAACACTGCGCAGTGAGAACATTGTAGTGCTTAGTAGCATGTTGGATGCAGCTGCTCTGGCAGAGTCTTGGACCAACTTAGGCCCTGACCAGCTGCCCTGGGGGCAGAAGAGGTCAATTAATGAGCACAACTGGAATAAAGACATTTCTGGTATGTCAAGGGTCTGCTTTGGTTGAAATCGGGGGTCCTCAAACTACAGTCCCAACACCCGTTTTTGTAAATGAAATTTTATTGAGATACAGTCATGCCCCATTCATACATGAAATGCCTCTCATGTTAGTTACAGCTGCAGATCTGAGTGGTGAAAACCGAATATGTGGTTCACACAGCAGAAAATACTTACCTGTCTCTCACAGAGACGTCTGCGCACCTCTGGCTCAGACTCACCAATCAGAGGGGACTAAATTGACGAGGCAACCATCATGCCTGCTGCATCACCCAACACTTTCCTTCCTAACACACTTCCCGTGTGTCTTATCTTTCTGGACATCTGCTGCTCCTGCTAGGCTCTAAGTCCCCCGAGGACAGTCAGTAGTGTTTATTTAAATGACTCGCTGGTGCCGTGTCCCAAGCACCTAGCACAGGTCTGGCACACGGACAGCACCCCGTAAGCATCTGTGGGCTGAGCAAGTGAATGAATGTGCTCCTTAGATAATCTTTCACGTGGGAACAGAAGCAACGGCTTCCTTCAGGAGGTGCCAGAAAGAGAGTAACAACATGTCCATGATGGCACGCCAGGAAAGTGCCCCATAGTCCACAATAAGGAGCGCACCGACCTCAACAACACGAATACCTCCCAGCCTCTGAGGGGAAGGCGTGCCCACCCACTGTTTCCTTCGAGAGGAGGCAGAAACCAGCTCGGATTCTCAGAAGGGGCAGAGGCAGGGTGTGGCAGCAGCAAGCAGTAGGGGTGCTCCTAAAAATGCTCCCCCCCCGCCAGTGCTCTCCTTCCTGAGAACGCTCCCCCTCACATGCCCCAACCCCAAGTTTGCTCTGTGGTCTGTGACTGCACCCGTTCATGAAAGTTCAGCCTTCATCATCATTCAGGGGAAAGGTAACAATTTCTTAAAGACAGGAAACGAGGCAGTCCGGTGGCTCACGCCTTCTCTCTAGAGTCGAGACAACAGTCTACAAAAATGATAGGAATCCGGAGAAGGCCAACTCCACACACTCAAGATACTCATTTGAGGAGACTAGTAACTCATTTTATCTGCAGACGATGCCAATTTTTATTTCCCTCAGAATGCAATCTGAGAGAAATTTAAAGAGAAAAAGGCAAAAATTAAAATGACACTACAGTTTTTAAATTGCTAAAATGGCTTCAGGGAGTTTAATAACCTTGAAGATATTATTACTACCAGTCAGGAGGCACGAGGTTTTTATTTTTCAGATTAAGTTTGACAGGTTTTCATCTACATTTTTAAATCCACAATGCCGAGGAGATGTGAAACACAGGGGTGCGGTAATGAATGCAAAATGACAAGATCTGCGTTTCATTATAAGCTGCTAATGAGCACAGCGACACGCAGCAACAGGAGAGGTGCATCCGCATGGAGCCTGGAGGAAACAGTCAAGAAAGCCACACACACCAGGGAAAGGAAAAATGCCGCCCTCTGCGTTACGGCATCTCCCCTGGACACAGTCTGCTTTCCAAAAATAAACACAAACAAAACAAAGCTTTGATCGTCCACTCTGCATCTGCCTTTCCCTCTCCTGTTAATTCATGGCAAGCACAGGCAATCCAGACCCAGGAAAGCCCAGTCACCAAGGGGGAGAGGGCAGGCGGCCGGACGCTCTGAGTTTCTGGTCCCCTGAATCAGGCGATATTGGGAGCGCCACCTTCGCTACCAAAGGAGCCAGGGTTATTTTGAGGGAAACAGGGTGTCGGTCACCCATTGAGGCCAATGAAAGTGGTTTCGTTTCAAGTTCACAGATCTTTGACATGCTGTTGCATCCGTCCATTTTTCTCGGTGTCTAATAGAAAAACATTTTTCTATTAGATGTTCCGACATAAAAATAATTTGCAATAGTTTTGAGATATGGTGATACTGCCATTAGACCAATTCCCTCAAATATTCTCTTGTAAGAGTGAAGTATTTAATGTGGAAAGCGGATGTTTAAATTAGTCACTTGCTGTGTGCTAATAGTGAAAACCAGTGTGCCTATCCATCCGTCGGGGACATACACTTGTTATCATATGGCAGCGTGGTTTATGGGTTTGTAGTCTGTGGTCTAGTAACGCTAATTCTGGAAAAACATCCTGAGAAAATAATTCAATTAGGAAAAGACCTATTCATTAAAATACTCATCAGACTATGTCTTTAAATGACAGGAGCTGGAATAGACAGAACTAAGGAAGTAGTTAAGTAAATGCAGGTTTACCAACCCAGTGAAATATTATCCCATCATTGTGACGTATAATGGTGAAAGCCATGTAGCAGGCAAAAAAAAAAAAAAAAAAAAAATGTACAGTTTGCTGGGTAGAACACACCACATCTACAAGAAGAAAATACCTGAAACATTCTGATTATATGCAGAAAAATTCATGCACCCTGCATCAGTGTGTGAGGCCCCACCTCCCCAGTTTCTCTCTGGTCTCCTGCTGAGCTTCCCCACCCTTCCTCCCAGCCTTCGCTGTACCCTCCTCCGTGCTTCTGCCTCCTGCCAGGTAATCCGCACATGCCACTTTCTCCCACACCCAGTCTGATTCTTATCCCTTTCATTGCGTTGTCTATTGCCCAGGAGGGACATTGCTAAAGATCCCATAGCCCTCGACGGTTTTGTTTGTTTTATCTTCTCAGATGGAGCATGAATTCATAGACAGTTATTTTTAGCATTTGCAATGAATCATAATTCCATGATGTTGAATGAATTAATCCATAAATAGAAACATTTCTGAGCAAGGGTTATTTCTTTTTTTGTATCTACACTATTTCCCGTAGCTCAGGTAAAAGATTACGCACAGATCTTCAGCACAACAGGAGGATAAAGCAACGTGTGGGTATTGGTTCCCACGACTCTGGCTGCTACACCAGCGTATGTCCTGGTTCCCCGTCCCTTTTCCACTTCCTGCTCCCACGAAAGGTCAGGTAGGTTCTTTTCTAAGAGGGGTGGCATCTATGAAGAAAACTTACCCAGGTCAAACTGGCCAGAAATGTAGCCACAAGTCTGCCGAACTTCCTCGCTGTCCCAGCCCAAGGGGTAGAGGGCGCAGCCAGCACCAATCAGCAAGCCTACAAAGAGAGAATAGGAGGGCGTTAGCAGGGCCCCTCTGTGCCCCTACATCAGGGAAGCAGGAGGGAGGCCGATATTAGCACTGTGACAAAAGAGCATGGTGTCTGTGTTTTGGAAAGCATTCTGAGGTTAGATGCCAAGAATAATTTCAAGTCTGCTTAAAAGGAAAAATTTAAAAAAACAAATCACAAATTTTGATGGTAGCTAAGTTTGGTTCCACCTGTGCCTTTTAAAGCCTTGCTTTAGGAAATACAATCCTGTTTAGAAAATACAACCCAGAAGGCCCTTTAAATACTCCTGTAAAAAGCTGCCCAATTCTACCATCAGTTCAGCTAAAGTCATTCAACAGCAAGCAAAAGTGCCTAATAGGTTCCTCATTCATTAGATCATTTTTCCAATTTAAGAATCAAAATAACCCTGGCTGGTGTGGCTCAGTGGACTGAGTGCCAGCCTGAAAACTGAAAGGTTGCTGGTTCGATTCCCAGGCAGGGCACACACCCAGGTTGTGGGCCAGGTCCCTAGTTGGGGGTGTGCGAGAGACAACCAATTGATGTATGTCTGGACATCAATGTTTCTCTCTCTCTCTCTTTCCTGTCTCTAAAAATAAATAAATAAAAATCCTTAAAAAATAAAAAAAGAAGTCCTCATTTAAAAAAAAAAAGATTTTGTTTCTTTATTCTTAGAGAGGGGAAGGGAAGGAGAAAGAGAGGGAGAGAAACAACGATCGGCTGCCTCTTGTACGCACCCCAACTAGGGACCAAACCTGCAACACAGGCATGTGCCCTGACCAAGAACTGAACTGGCAACCTTTTGCTTTGTGGGATGACACCCAACCCACTGAGCCACATCAGTTGGGGCTGAAGAGTAATTTATGTATTCTTTTTTTATTTTAAAGATTTTATTTATTTATTTATTTTTTTTTTAAGATTTTATTTATTTATTTTCAGAGAGAAGGGAAGGGAGGGAGACAGAGAGGGAAAGAAACAGCAATGTATGGTTGCTCTCCACATGGCCCTCACTGGGGACCTGGCCTGCAACCCAGGCATGTGCCCCGACTGGGAATCAAACCGGGACCCTCTGGTTCCCAGCCCGCACTCAATCCACCGAGCTACACCAGCCAGGGCTATTTATTCTTTTTTTAAAAAAAATATACTTTATTGATTATGCTATTACAGTTGTCCCACTTTTCCCCCTTTATTCCCCTCTGCCCTGCACACCCCTCCCACCCATGTTCTCCCACTCTAGTTCATGTCCATGGGTTGTACATATAAGTTCTTTGGCTTCTACATTTCCTATATTATTCTTAACCTCGCCCTATTTTCTACCTGCCATTTATGCTACTTATTCCCTGTACTTTTTCCCCCTCTCTCCCCCTCACACTCCCCCACTGATCACCCTCTATGTGATCTCTATTTCTGTGGTTCTGTTCCTGTTCTAGTTGTTTGCTTAGTTCATTTTTGTTTTTGTTTTGTTTTAGGTTTTGTTTTTGTTTTCTTTTAGGTTTTGTTTTGTTTTAGGTCCTTTGTTAAAAACTGTGAGTTTGTTGTCATTTTACTGTTCATAGTTTTGATCTTCTTTTTCTTAGATAAGTCTCTTTAACATTCATATAATGAGGGCTTGGTGATGATGAACTCCTTGAACTTGACCTTATCTGGGAAGCACTTTATCTGCCCTTCCATTCTGAATGATAGCTTTGCTGGATAGAGTAATCTTGGATGTAGGTCCTTGCCTTTCATGACTTCGAATACTTCTTTCCAGCCCTTTCTTGCCTCTAAGGTTTCTTTTGAGAAATCAGCTGATAGTTTAATGGGCACTCCTTTGTAGGGAACTGTCTCCTTTTCTCTTGCTGCTTTTAAGATTCTCTCCTTCTCTTTAATCTTACGTAATGTAATTATGATGTGTCTTGGTGTGTGCTTCCTTGGGTCCAACTTCTTAGGGACTCTGTGAGCTTCCTAGACTTCCTGGAAGTCTGTTTCCTTTGCTCAGATTGGGGAAGTTCTCCTTTATTACATTTTCAAATAAGTTTTCAATTTCTTGCTCTTCCTCTTCTCCTTCTGGCACCCTTATGATTTGGATGTTGGAATGTTTAAAGATGTCCTGGAAGTTCCTAAGCCTCTCCTCATTTTTTTGAATTCTTGTTTCTTCATTCTGTTCTGGTTGAATGTTTCTTTCTTCTTTTTGGTCCAAACCGTTGATTTGAGTCCCGGTTTCCTTCCCATCACTGTTGGTTCCTTATACATTTTCCTTTATTTCACTTAGCATAGCCTTCCCTTTTTCCTCTAATTTACAACCATATTCAACCAATTCTGTGAGCATCCTGATGACCAGTGTTTTAAGCTCTGCATCTGATAGGTTGGCTATCTCTTCATCACTTAGTTGTTTTTTTCTGGAGCTTTGATCTGTTCTTTCATTTGGGCCATTTTTTTGGTCTCAGAATGCCTGTTACATAGTAAGAGGTGGGGCGATACGTCACTGCGTTTGACGCTATCTGTGGGGGAGTGTCCGAGAGGGAACAGTGCCACTTGCTGAGCTCTCTGCCAGTTTTCAGTCACTTCCCCCGCTACCCACAAGCAAACTGGGCCCTTCTGGTGCTGATTCCTGGGTGGGTGGGCTTGTGCATGTTCTAGGACCCTGTGGGTCTCTCCAACAGACTCTCTTGTGAGGCTGGGAGTTTCTCCTGCTGCCGCAACCCTACAGGTGTTTTCAATCAGAGGTTTGAGGCTTTACTTCCCCGCTGCGACCCTGGGTTGTGGGTCTGTCTTGCTCCCCAGTTGTTCCTCCCAGTTTATCTGCACGTGGATGGGGGACCCCTGGTCCACCAGCTGCCGCCTCGCTGGGAGTTCTCTCTGCCTGGCTGCCTGTCTTCGTCCCACCTGCTGGTCTGGGTGAGTGTTTCTTCTTTAACTCCTTGGTTGTCGGACTTCCATACAGTTTGATTTTCTGGCAGTTCTGGTTGTTTTTTATTTTTAAATTTGTTGCTGTCCTTCTTTTGGTTGTGTGAGGAGGCACAGTGTATCTACCTATGCCTCCGTCTTGGCCAGAAGTTGAAGAGTAATTTAGGGAGCAGTAATATGAGGTTTCTTGGCCTAAGCAAATGCCCCAGTGACTGGTCCTTAGGCTTCCCCCCATGCCCCCACCCCCGTGATAGAATTTATGAAGCATTCTGATGACAACAAGCTAGTGTTATCCACCACCAAGTAAGGAGATAATTAATGAGGATGTGAATGTTTGTGTAAACCGAATCCCATGAATGTTTAATGAATAATGTGGCGTCATTTTCATGATATTCACTTATTGAATTAATAAGTAACACCAGTTTTTGAGGTCTTGAGAACAACTTTTTTAATGCGGAAAGACGGCCAGGCCAGATAATGCTCAAGTGTAGAACAATGCCAACATTGAAACCATCATTTTCTCTTTATCTGATAGGCAAGCAAATGATAAACAGTCTCATTTGCTAATGTTCTTTTCAGAATGGCAGAAAATATATGTCATGTACTCATGAAAGCACTTGCTGTGGCCTAATAGGATGCCAGGCCCTTTGGGAAACTCAACAGAGGGGGATTTATAAATGACCGTACGGGGAGCAAGCGGGCCTGTGGCTGTCCAGGGGGCAGAGCGCCTGGCAGTCGGGGTGTGGCTGTGGAATGCTGGGCTGTCCTCGAGACCCTGTGAAATGTAGGTTCCACCACAGAAATCAGGAGCAATTTTATACACAGGAAACTTATGTTACATGTATGAATTTAAAAAATACCTGTTGTAAATATGCTCACATTAAAATAAGTGTTCTGTGGAGGACAACTACCTTAATTGGGGTTTTATATGACTGGATTTTTATAGGAAGATTTATGTAGTCTTTGTTATGCCATCTGGTAGTGTTTGCTAAGAGCAAAGATAATGCAGGTTCCAGAGGTCTGAGAGACATTTCTGGGAGAGAAGTGTATGCTGCAAATTGATCAGGCTAATCGGCTGTCACAGTTATTAGGTTCTGTGGGAAAACATCAGTGGTCTCTCCAGCTCCCTTGCTACCACTGTGTGTTCAAGTGAAAGCAAACACAGAATGAATTCAGCCAAATACACAACAGATGTTGACTAGCAAGCTGGCATGAAAAGTGGTCAGAAGACTGATTCTGTTAGTGCAGTGAGACTCTGTGCCCCCCGCCCCCAACTCCATCACATAGGGGTGTCTGATCTTCTGGCGTCTCTGGGCCACACTGGAAGAAGAAGAGTTGTCTTGGGTCACACATTAAATACGTTGTGACATGTAATCACAAAAACATCTCATAATGTTTTAAGTAATTTTACAATTTTGTGTTGGGCTGCATTCATAGCCATCCTGGGCTGCAAGCAGCCCATGGACTATGGGTTTGATACACCGAATTCTAACAAGTACCTTTGACATATGATAAATACAATAAATATTCAGACGGCAGGATCAGGGACACTTTGGGGCGTATCAGGTAATATCTCCCATTTAATCGAGCGGGAGAGGGAGTAGGACCAAAAAGAGTTCTAGACCTACGTGGCCCAATGCAGTAACCACAAGCTATGTGTAGGTATGTAAGTTTAAATTAAAATGAATTAAAATTAAGTAAAACTAAAAATTCAATTCTTCAATTGCTTTAGCCACATTTTCAAGTGCCTCATAGCCACATGGTGCTAGTGGCTATCATATTGGCTATCCAAATATAAATCACTTTCCTAATCGCATAAAGTGCTATTGCAGGGGGCTGTTCTAGACCTAAACCGCCACTTTGAAAGGACGCCGGCTGGCCAGGTTGTCACACACCATGCCTGATGCTGCGTGTTCACAATCAAAATCCTCGCTGCTCGGTCAGCATCTCCCTTTCTAGGTGGAGCTAGAGGCCATGAAACTACATTTCAAAAACTCTCCTCTTGACAGGAATTCTGGTTCCGTTCTGTCACTGAGAGCCTTCCAGTGGGATTTAGCAGGTAAAAGAGAGGGATAAGCCACATTCCCATGGTCAGCTGCAGCCTGGGGCCTGCCTTGCTGCAGGCGGGAGGCGTGGTTTTGCCCATGGCTCCCTGGCACACCCTCAGCGTCACCCACGAAGGCATATCATCAACGATAGATTCTTTCAATCCTGCACTGGTCTCTGAACTTCATTTCCCCAGACCTTCGAATAGGTCTTTGAAACTTGATGTCCCTGGGCTATAGCCCTTCCTACTTGAAATATCTAAAGTGGTTCCTTTAACCGGCCAAACCCTGGCTGGTCCATGCCCCGCCTTGTTCCCGGGCAGGGGGCTGATACGTATCAGTCTCTCCTATTCTGTGACCTGAACGTCATCCACTTTCTCCACTAAAACTGGCTTCTAATATGACTTATGCTAATTATTAAACCTTGGGGTAAGTTTGGATAGTAACCTTAGAAAGCTTTGCGACCACTATCTCTGTGGTCTTCGGCTGGGGGACTTCTGCTCATTACCCTGTCCTGGAACGTGGATTTCAGAAGAGGTACTTCAAATGCTAACGGGCCTGAGCTTGGAGTCGGCTAGCATTTTATCAGTTGTACGTAAGAATGAATATTGTGAAGTGAGAGACAATTAAACGTAAATGTGAAAACATTTTTTTTTACTGGAAAAAATCTGCCACTGTTCAGTTTTAGCTCTGTTAACTCTTGGACCATGTTGTAGAAATCCATGTTTGATGGAAGCGTAGTTTGAAAACCCCGGAATTGGATACCACTTAGATACCATGCTTGTGGATAAAAAGAGGCAAATACTAAATCTGACAAGGTCAGGGGAGGCGCACACAATGAGCCTTATAAACCCACAGACGGAAAGTAACCACACAGGGTCTAAATGTAAAAATTCCTGACTCATAGCAAGTCACGGAAGGGAGTCACGTCCTAGGCCCGCAGCTGCTTTGACAAAGGTTGATCTTTACCTCTGAAATCACCTGTTGTCTTTGTGCATCTGAGATAACATACCTTTAAAAGGTCGGAGTAATTTTCTTTTCCAGACCCCGAAAGGCACAGCCGCCAGCGCGAGGCCACACTGTTATCTCGTTCCCTGCATTCCATCTCCATGTGCCATAACTGTTCACTGTTCTGTACCCGCCAATGAGAAGTATGTGCTTCTCCATTTCGCTTTTTATCCAGTCCCAGAGACTCCCTGCTTTGCCTTTTCCAGCCCCTTA
Organism: Micronycteris hirsuta; assembly: GCA_004026765.1. NCBI lineage: Eukaryota > Metazoa > Chordata > Mammalia > Chiroptera > Phyllostomidae > Micronycteris > Micronycteris hirsuta. The sequence goes on along the minus strand of PVJI01011916.1, from coordinate 35,119 downwards.
ATCCACCACCAGTGGATTTCATGTAACCTCCTTATGTCTCCTCCTTGATTCTAATGTATAAAATAAGCTGCAAAACCGCCATTCTCCCGAGCATTTTTCAATCTGTTGAGACCTTGCTTCCTGGCAGTTATCATTAGTTTGGCTCAAATAAACTCTCCTAAGACTTTCTCTCAGGCTGGAAATTCTCTTGTACAACCTTCTCTTTACATTGAAATAGGGCACAGTGAATGTTCCGGAATCTAAAGTGGTTGCCCAAATGATATCTTAATGACATAATGAGTTTCAATAACTCTGGTTGATGAATTTGCCCCTGGGAAGTAAATGGCTCTATTAGAATCTTCTGACTCACAAGTTTTTATGTCATTCACATGGATTTTCTTTATGAGATTTGAAAACTTTGTGGATACCACAGGAACTTAATTATGTGGCATTTTAAACGAATTCCTGTGTCACTGCCAAAAAAGACATCATGAAAAAAAAAAAATCACATTGTCAGCTTTTTGGAAATTGTGTGTATGGAGTGGAAGTGAGACAAGGAGCCGTGAAGCTGGAGGACAACCTGAGGAGGGTGGGGAAGGGAGGTGTGCGGTTGGAGGTATGAGATCATTTGCAGCTACAGGCTCATTTGCAATTCAGAAGCGATTTATTTTTTGCAATGCTAAACACTTTGTAACTTTCAAGGGGTCATGATTAAATCACAAAATTAGTGTAAGTAGTTCAGTCTTTAGTTTTCACCCAGTACCTAGCTGAACTCAGCTATCGGGAGCAAGAAACCACGGGGAAGGCAATTGTGTGGGAGGTCTCAGGAATTTAGAGAGATGCCGCCACCTAAAAAGGATGAAATAGCCATCCAACAAGTGACTTCACAATTCTTTAATTAAAAAAAAAAATGAATATCATATGGACCATTACAGCATTTCAACCTGAGCACCTCAAGGTTTGGGTCTCGCCCTGGACAAGACAATGAAAATATTTGAAGAGCCAGGACAGTGAATTGGCCTTCTAGGAGCAGCGAGTGTTAATAGAGAAGGCACTAAGCGCCCAGAGGTGGCACTTCAGAGCTGGGCGTGGGTGCCACGCTGTAAAAGCCATCTGCCTTCAGCTCCATGTGGGCACCTGGGCCCAAATCTGAGCCTGGTATGCTTTGCTGGCCCATAAACCACCCACGGGAGAGAGTCCCTATTTGAAGCTGCATTTGTTTTTGCACAGTGCTGGGAGTATCTGTCATGACACTAATTATGTCTTAGAATTTGAGTATGAGGTCTGACATTCGTCCAGAGCTCAGTGGCCCAAGAAAGAACTCGATGCTGGGAGATTTCCCTTTGGTAACACACTTTCCGTTCTCCATCTGTAGTTAACACCGAGCCAGCGGCGCATTAACATAACAATTGGGTTCCTGCCAAAAAGGCAGCGCGGACCTCTGGTCACCCAGTGCCAATTCCGCTGCAAGAGCAGTGAGAATAGAGTCCTCACATTAAACTCAGAGAGCCTTACTTTTTCCAGGCCGCTCTTCAAAGTTTTTATGTGATCTCACTTTTTTTTTCCCCTCCATGACTATTTCTCCATTCTTTTTCCACAGTTGTTTTTTTTTTTTTTTTAAATAGTGTGATTTTTTCCCACCTATCGCCCTTTTGGTGATCAAACCAGCTTTTCCCATGAATGCATCTTTTATGTGTTTTTGTGGATACTTTTATCCTTCCTCCAGCTCCTTTATCTTCTTTTCAGTGGCAAGCAACGAGGGAAATTGTTTTCTTTACTTTTCCCATGAAAGCTGCTCAGTCTTGCAGCCTGTTATCTGGGCTTCTCTTTGGAAGACTTTGGCACTTTTCCAGTTTCAAGTCTCCATATGCTAATCCACGTACATGATATCTGCCTCCTTTCAGACCGAGATAATGGTCCCTTTACAAAATGTAACAACAAAATAAATCCACCGGTGGGGAGTGAACGAGAGTGCAAGGGCCAGTATTTAACTCTTCAGACCTTCTAAGCACAATAAGGGGGGAACCTACTTAAGCGTTCTATAAGGGGGAGAGGCTTAGTGAGGCTGTCTCGCTCCTAAACCACACCCACTTTCAAAGCGCTTTCTGGAAAGCTAAGCATGGAGGATGGAAGAGGCTTGTCCAAGGACACAGAGCCCAGCTCAGTCCCAGGGCTCGCGGGTCCTACCTAGTCCGGGGCTCTTTTCTACCTGCTGTCTTCCCAGTGAGCGGACGAGTCCACCCCTGTGTCTCATGCTCACCACCCACAGTCCGGGTTCAGCCGTAGACAGGTGGGACTGGACCGCCAGCATCTTTGACCAAGTGGAACTTTTGCCTGCAGGTGGGAGGTGTGCCGATCCTAGGCCTGCACACATCTGGCTGGAGCCGCGCCACGGCCATCCTGGTCAATAACTCCCGCACCCTGGCCTGTCCCAAAGGCGTTTCTGAATGGGGATCCCTGGCTCACAGTTCACAGGATACAAATGATCCCGAGTGTTTTATTCGCAATGAAAGTTGTAAGACCTGACAGTCTTCCCTTCTCTCTTTGCCCTTCTCTCTTTGGGAGTAAGATGCCCTCGACTCAGACCGCGTGGTTATGGCATTGCCCCATCCGCAGTGGTCAACCAGAAGATGTCCATCCTGAGACTTCCTAGGAATGAGGCTTCTTAGTCCTGTGAGACCACACTACCCAACCAGAAGACTGGCCATCAATGCATTCTTCCGGGCGATGTGTGACCAAAAGGGGGAACTGTGGATGAAAGAAAGGGTTCTGTGGAAAGTAACCTCATAGAGTGCTCGGATTAGAAACTCCTCACTGGGCGGGTTGTGGTGGTAGCAACCCCTCAGGGATACAACTTCACTAAAAGGCTTATCTTTGCCTTAAGCAGGAAGCCCTGTCCACAGATTCTGTGCATCAGGGTTAACTTTGAATGTCTCTTTTCAGACCCCCTCTTTCTAAGATGTAATCTCCTTAAAAAGATCAAATAATTTTAACTATCTTATAACCCAATCCCCTCTTCCACCTGCGTGCAATCTTATGTCCCCACTTTAATTGCAAATGAATAAAAGAAATCGCAAAACTGTTATTCCGTGGAGCATTCGAGATCTTGCTCCCTGGCAAATGTCATGAGTTGGGTTGAAATAAAGTCTTGTAAAAATTCTCTACATGTTTGGACGTTTCTCACAGGGACAGAATGAAGCACTGACGTGCTCCAGTGCTGGCTAACTGTGAAAACATGACGCTAATAAAAAAACATGATTTTTTTTTTTAATTAAATTTTTTTTTTTTTTTTTAGAGAGAAGGGACAGAAGGGAGAAAGAGAGGGAGAGAAACATCGATCTGAGAGAGAAACACTGATCTTTCATGCAGCCGGACGGCAGGGAAGGAACCTGCTCCCCAGGCGTGAGCTGGGACACGGGGAATCCAACTGCCCAACCCACTGAGCCACACGCGCCGGAGGCCAGGTCTGGGTGGTCTGACGGCAGGTATTCATTACTAGTACCTAGTTTCCAAACCAAAACGCTAAAGCCTGAAGTTGTCTGGATTTTTTGCCCTGCATACTGCAGTCGCAGAGGGTAGACTTAAATCTAGGTCTTTATGGTGGATTTCAGCGCCGCTGTGAGAACAATCACCGTACACACCCCGCAAATACCGCTCATGTCCTACGATGATTCGGAGCACGGCCTGGGAAGTGCGACCACCTGCCCCTCTGGCTTTGGAATCCAGGGTAACTTTCTTGCCTTTCTCTTGGGCTTGCTTTCTCAGCAATAACATAGGAATAAAATCCATATCACATAGTTGCTGTTAGGAGTATTTTATATACATACGTGTACATAAACATACATACACACAAACATAATTATATATAGCTTATATTATTTGAATACAATATTTACATATTATATGTGTATGTACATATTTTTTATTAGACTGTATAAGACATTTATAATAGGTTTCTACTAACTTTCTGGCTAAGGGTATATATTGTTTTCTTTACTTATAGACTCACGAAGCACCTTTTTCAGCACTAAAAATTTAGAGCATACGAACATAAAATCATGGACGGGTGCTATCAGTGAAGTGGTACTTAATGAGAGCAATTAGTAATGAGGCCAATGAGGTACTTAATGAGGTATCAAAGAGGCCAACACACTTAAAACAGACATCTCTTTAAAAATATATTTTTTCCTTCATCCACTTGCAAGGACACCAGGAAAGAAAAACTTCATCCTATTTTTCTCAGGGCTTTTAAAAATATCAATTCCATTAAAAATGAGTAAAGCCATCTGGGATAGCTGGCAACGATTTGGAAGCAATTTCTTTCAAGACAGCTATAATGATTTTCTTTTCTGTTTTCTTTCCTTTTCGCAAAGTCATGGATAACTGAAACTTTCTTACTTTTCCAGCTGTGATTTACAGGTCGATCCCAAACAAGTTTTGAAAGTACTCAAGAATTTGTTCCCAGTCAGTTCAATGTATTTTAATTTTAAGGCAACTTTTCAAAATACCATATTCTCTCCCAAGTGTTCGATAATTAAATATACAAACTATTTTAAAATATACCTGGAGATAGGGTTACAAAGTATTTCACAATGGAAAAAAATCTCTGAGGATTATAAACTCTAACATAGGTGATCACAATGGAATCACTCATCCCTTTTTCAAATACGTTCATTACCCTAATAGGCATATTTAAAATCTTACATAGCGGAAGGTACTAGAACTAGCAGAAGATAGCATCAGGAATTCTAAGCAGAGGAAGTCATCCCAGGTGAAAGAAAGGCCTGGAAATGGGCGTGGGCAGGGAAAATTTGGGGGAAATGAAACTAGACTCATTTGAGAATCAAGAGAGCAGAGGAGAGTAACAGCCAAATGGTTGAGAAAGGGCCAGTGACCTCTGCAGAAGGTCATTAATTCTGGGCCAAGGAAGTTGGCCTTTACTTAGCGGACACAGGGACCGCTAAGTTACGGTTTGTGAACTCAGTTCCCAAACATCGGAGCTGAAGACAGCCTTCAAGATGATATCATCGAGTGCTTCTCAAACGTTGCCAACACGATATCCCCGAAGAGCAACGGGGTGCATTCCCACCGTGCGGAGTGGGGGTCCTGCCTTACTTAAATCCGTCCACCTCTCCAACGGGAGGGCTGGTTTCTACCTGAGAAGTTATCGTGGGGTTTTCCCACTGTATTTTGCAGAGGGCAATGGGGAGCTGAAGTAAAACTTCAAAGATCTTTGGGGTTTATCCTGTGGTTTCACACACGTAGCACGCCACCTGCTTCTCTCCTAGTATGGGTGGAGCCCAGTTGGCAAAGATTGACCCTACGAATCCAGCCTCAGCTGCACAGGGATGAGTGGCCTGCTCAAGGAGACGGTAAAGGAGTCAGAAAAGAAAGCTCCCCTGTCCTTCTGCCCAGAGCTCTTTCTGCAAAACCACGTTGTCACACAGAAAAGGAAGCACCGGATCTGACTGGCACAGAGCACATCACATTCCGAAAGGCCCAGGGGCCATCAGTGCTACCCTGTGCGGAGACCCAGGTTGCCCAGCTGGGCCCCGTGGACGCCCCCAGGTGCCACCACACTGCTCTGCCCCCACCACGTGCTAACACACAGCAGGAGGCCATTTCTAGCTTGTTTGCCAAGGGAGAGAACAGAGCCCGAGAGAGAGGCCTCCTTTCCCTAAGCCAAGGCTGCTGAGCCTTATTTGTCCTACCCCGGGCTTCAGGGGAGACGGAAAAGACTGCGACACAATGTCCGCCTCCCTCTCATTGCTGGTTCTGGCAACAGCATTACCGTCAGTCAGGCTGAGACAAAGAAATTTCTAAAGAACATGGATCGGCAAAGTCCACTGAAAGCCTCCTTTTATGGAGCTCAAGTTCGGACTTTCCCCTTGGGCTGTTCTGTGTGTTCTTTCCCAAACCCTGCTCTCGTGAAAGCCTTCTAGCCATCTAAAAATACAGTGATTTCTCCCTGCCGGGGACCCCAGCCTCCCAAGGACCGACGAGCAAACCTCCCGTCTCCTCAGGAGCCTGGGCAGCTGGTGCCCAGTGCCCTCCTTCCGGCCAGCATTCCTAGGAGGCCCTGAGTTTCTGTCGGGAAGTAACCGGCTCTGTCGGTGGATCTGGTGCCACCCAGCAGGAGCCATGATGGCTGTGAATTAGTCTGCTTCAGTGTCTTCAAGGATTAGTTTCCTTTCCCAGTTTTTATGGAAGGAGAGAGTGAGACTATGGAGAGTGAACTGCGTGCCAAGATCCCACACGGGCGTTCACGTGTAGGGGAGAAACTCAGTCCTTCACCCGCAGGCAAGCTTTCCACCAGCTCTGTCCCAGCGGCTGCTGGAGGGGGTTTGCTTTTAGTATAATTCTATTTCTTTTATATTAAAACCAATAAACAAAGGAAAGGCAGCGGCTTCCAAACAAACTTCATAAACAGGCATTTTCAGAGTTTATGCTCCTTAAAGCTGCCAGCTATGAAGACATAGGATTTGACTTGAGAAAGGAACCAAATGGAACATGCATGCATTTCCACAGCTTCTGCTGGGCTCCTTGAAGCCTGGATGGGGGAGGTGGGATGGGGAGACCCCTTGGCACCTAAATGGTGCAAACACAGGGGGCGGGGTTGAGGGGACCCATGCGTGGAGAAGTCCAGGCTCTGCTGCTGTTTCCACCAGGGCTGCTCAGCCCCACTCAGCTCCCGGGCGTCCACGTGGTATTTTATGAGAGGGAAAGGTTCAGGTCCTCAGTGTTTTTGAAAGCCACCCTGACCTGGAATTAGGGTTGACTTGCCTCTCTCTCCCAAACAGATGTGTTGAAGTTCTAACCTCTGGGCCGGGGGGAGTGGGGGTCTTGGGATGTGGCCTTATTTGGAAATAGGGCAGTTGCAGATGTAATGAATTAAGAGGAGCAAAGCAGGCCTCTAATCTGATGTCACTGGTGTCCCTTGAAGAAGGCCACCACACAGAGACCCAGACACAGAGGGAAGGTGGCCATGTGAATGGGGCAGCAGAGTATGGAGTTATGCAGCAACAGCCAGGGACTGTCTTAGGCCACCCAAGGGCAGGGAGAAGCAAGGAAGGACTCCTCCCAAGAAGCTTCAGAGGGCGCCCGACCCTGCCGACTCCTGGATGTCAGACTTCAGGCTCTGGAACCACATGAGGACAGTGTTGTTTTAATCCTCCCCCGGTCTGTGGTCTGTCCTTCAAGCAGCCCTGGGAAACTAATATGCATACACAAAAATGTTTTCTTCTCTCCGTTTAATTTTTTTAGCCTCTCTGGAAACAAGTGGATAGAGAAAAGTACATGGACAGAAGGAAAGTAGAAAGTTATTTTCTCAGTTGACTCACCAACTCCTGCCTCCCTCCACCCCCTTAAGAAGGTCTCTTAGGAAAACGCCTCCAAGCAGAGACACTCAGGGAGGCTCTGGTTTCTCCGAGAATAGTGTCGGGGCTCTGGGAGGTGGCCGGTGCTCAGGCGCCCCACGCAGCCCCATCAATTACCGCTGGGTCCCAGAAGGAAGGTCAGTCGGGATCCTCACTGTTATAACCTGGAAGAGTGTCACTTACACATCAGACACCATTAAGCCTGCATGCCTGACATGGGAGAGGCAAGCTGCATGATCGTAACTTGTATTTAAATAACGTCTTTCTCCAAAGGACTCAAAGAAGTGTATGGACTTATACTTAATTAATCCATGCAAGCCATCCATGAAGAAGGTCAAGTAAGGTCGTACGTTCCCCTTTCCTCTGGCCTCCCAAGGTTTGGTCAGTTCTGTTTATTCTTGTTTTCAGGATTGTTTAGGTTCTCTTCCCTCAACAGACATATTTTTATTTTGAAGCTGATGTTCATATTTCCAAATAACCTTTCCTTGGGAGCTCCTGAGGAATAGAAGAAAATCTGCTCCAATTCCCCACCCCTGTTTTAGAAGGATTGCTCAGAAAGGCCCAGTCTTTTCCAAAACCACTGTCTCTTTCACACCCGTAACTCCTGAATTATCTTGAGGTCTAGGAGACGCAGTGTGCATGGCTCTGTGTGTGTGTGTGTGTGAGTGTGTGTGTGTGAGTTGTGGAGGAGGAATAGCGCAGGAGACTGGAGAAGCGGCACTTCAGCCTCATCCCCTGCGTTAGGCAGGGCTGCTTCTCCTTTGCCTGTTTTCTTATCTGAGCTCCTGAGTGAGCCATCCTTCACCCTAAGCACCTTCATAGATGTTAGGTGAAGATTTAAGATCAGTACATTTTCTTGAGCTTTTTGGAGAAAGAAGTTAATTTAAAAAGAGGGGCATGCAGCCCTGGCTGGGTAGCTCAGTAGGTTGGAGCATCATCCTGATAACGCCAAGGTTCTGAGTTCAAGTCCCAGTCAGGGTACATACGGGAATCAGCCAGTGGGTGTGTAAATGAGTGGAATAGCAATAGATGTTTCTCTCTCTCTTTTAAATCAATACAATAAAAATTTTAAAAAGCGGGGCCCGTAACCCGGGATTCTCTGATATATGAGACACTGCCTTTGATTTACCAAAGGCAGTAGTTTAATTATTCTCCGACTAATATTTCTTTCAATGTCCCCAGGGGAACTTAACCCTTGTTGATATCCATCCGCCCGTGGTAAAGTTGGTTTCAGTATACGTCATTTTCCTTACAGCATCACAACCCATGGAGGACGCTAAGCGAGGACTCACTGCAGTGAGGAACATTAAAATCTGTTCTCTCAGTTTGCTGGGGTTTAATGCTCTCCTGTGAAGGGCAACAGCGAGCCACTTCGGTCCTGACTGGTTTGTGTTTGCGGGGACTCAGCCAGCCAAGAGCAACATGGTACCAACCGGGAGGTTGTGTTGGCACTTGTTTATCTTCTTGGATATTGTGGGTTGATGGGATTTAGCCAAGCACCCCCAGCCTCCAAGACAGCAGAGCACATTTTACAATCACTGAATCATTGGACATGCGTGTGGCCAACCCAACCCACAACTTGAAGTCTTTCCTGGAGCCAACAGTTACTACAAGAATGAAAGTCTTTAAAACCCCAAGATTTTCCAGATGCTGTAACAAGTCCAACCAAGGGCTTTCCAACACTAGTGTCTGCAGGACGAAGGAGCTCAGCTCTCAGTCTGGTTTATTCTGCTGCTTACATTAAGCTCTGTAACAACTTGCCCCCATCATGTTGAGAAGACCAGAACAGTAGTTTTGTTACATTCATTTTTAAAACAGTAGTTTGGTTATTTTCAATGCAGTTATATGCATCTCATTGCATTCTAAGCCAGCAAGAAAAATACATTAATTAGCACTTATTAGAGGAAGAAAGTGACCATTGGGAAAGATACAAAATTGGAAGGGGGATGCACGCGTCCTTCCTAAACTCTTATCAAAAAGTGTGTATGCAAGGATGCCTTCATTGGAAGCTTAGACCAGCAGAACTGGGAAGGCAAGGCAGGAATTATTAACTCGTGTTGGTGGAAGGGGGAGGGGCGTGGGGACTTGAGAAGAGAGTGTTCTCTAAAGATGACACTGTGAAGGCAGAAGGTTGTGGCCAATGTGGCCTGATGCTGCCCCCGGCATCTTGGGCAAGACGAACGGCACCGTCATCGGCGTGCGAGGCGGGTCCAGGGGCTCTGGGGGTCCGAGGACTAGGACTCCCCGGGTTGAAATACAGACTTGCATGACACAAAGTCGGACCCAGGAAAGCAAACCCAACGCGCAGCAGAAATGAATAATGATCAAATTTAAAACAAGGGATGGCAATAATGTGTACCTCAGTACGATGCCTTTGGCTTCAGTTGGCATTTTCTGCTTATGTTAACTGGAAAATAATAGTCAATTGACCTGAGTTCAATCAAAGTGTAAATTAAATATTCAGGTTCTCATCACCCTGGCGGCCTTCCCACCGCCACACGTGGCCAGTGGCGCACAGTGGACAGCACAGGTGTAAGGCATCGTCATCATTTTCAGACAGGTGTGCTGGGCAGCGCTGCTTCAGGGGGACACCTGTGGGGCCCTTCGGGCTGTTGTAAGGGTGGTTGGTACCCACAGGATCCCCCTGGCTTCCCAGCCCCTATGGCCTGTCAGCATCGATCACTGTGTTCACTCTAAATGCCTTTCGTTCCTTTCCATTCTGTGTCTCAGCTTTGTCTATTTTCAAGCGTAACCACCAATGGAATAAACAAAGAGAAATGTTATAGAAAATATAATTAAAGCATATAGCATGCTGTCCTGTAATTAATACACAGGGCGAAGAGGGTATAGGGGACTCAATGGTAACAAAAAATACAATAAAGAAAAAAATAAAGTAAAAAAAATTAACACACAGAAAACTCACTGGGATTGTTCCTTTGCGGAGCGATGGGACACTAAGTTCTGGTCCCACGACTGTGTTTAGTCTGACTGCAGCTATTCACGGCAGGCACACTGAGTATTCAAGTCCAGCGCTTCCACAGCCTGCAAAGACCTTTCAAATACGGGTGGTTTTTCGTTTTGGGGGGCACTTTTCAACAAGGACATGAGTGCTGAAGTCTTTGGGGAGAGCCCTCTTCTATAAGAACGTAGAAACTAGAAAAGAAGAAAACTAGTAGTTCGTTCACCCTTCCCAGTGTCTCTCCTTCAAAATGGAGAACTTCGCTGTTTTCACCCGTGAAGGGGAATTCATCCTCCGCTGCATGAGCTTACAGATAAGGGAGCTAGGGATCCACAGGGCAGAACGCTGACCTCACCATCTCACGCTGTCATGTTCCGTGAGGAGGGAAGCGCTTTCCATCTGTGCCCAGTCCTTATTATTAGCCTGGTGTGGCAGCAGAGAGATCAGCAGTAGGCACGGCTCTGAGCTTGCAGGAGATATGCATGCTCAGCCTTCTGATTTTTTAAAATTCAGGTTTCACAAAAGTGGCATGAGCTCGACTGCATAATCACTCTCATCGCTTTCCCGACGTGCCGATACTGACAGCATGGCCCCTCAGTCTCATTTTATGGCTTCCATGTCGCTGTAAACAACGAACCCAAGTGGATAAGGCGCGGGGCTGAAGGACTCAGGGCCACCATCGGTCCCCTCCAGCTAACCCTGTCATCTCAAACATTATCACACAGGTCGGGAGAACCACTGGGAAAAACAGCAAAGGATCTGGGCATCTGCTTTAAAAAAAGTAATCCAAAAGATAAGCTGAATAGAAATGGATTATTTAGATAAGTTTCTTAGTTATAGAATCCAGACTTCTGTGGGCCGACACCATAGCCATTAGCTGTAGGTGGCTACTGAGCACCTGAACTGTGGCCAAGCCAAACGGAGATACACTGAACGTGTAAAAGGATGTTTACAAAGACTAAGTTTGAAACAAGTAAAATACCTCATGAATAAATTTTTATATTGATGACATGTTAAAGTGACAATATTTGATATACTGGGTTATAAAAATATATATTAATTTCATGCTTCTTTTTGCTTTTGAAAATGAGGCTCCACGAAAATTTTAAAAAACAGGGACAGTGTGTGGTCCCTGTTCCTGTTCCATTGCCAACACGACCTCATAGCACGAAGAGCTGGGAACATCCCGACTGAAGAAAAGCAACTCTGAGATTCATCTGCTCTGGAGGCAAACACACCCTCTGGCAACAGAAGCAGAAGAGTGGCTGAAATGGGAGGAAGCGGAATAAAATCTTCACGACTGAGAGCCACAGAAGGGTCTTGTCCACTGCTGAAGCTGAGTAATCTAGCAGCATCGGAAAGAACCGAACACAGATTTCAAAAACCCCTGCCTCATCCTGTGGGAAGAAAGCAGGTCTCCCAGCCTAGAAGAGGCGGGGGCTGCTGTGACCCCTGAGGTACTCCAGTCCCTGCTTTGGTTGTCTTTTGATCGAAGATGGCACCTTAGGACGGAAAAAGAGCCAAAGACTCCTGGAAAGAATTCCTCCAGCAGGGTATAAAATGACCCAAAGAGAGAGCAAGACAATTTGATAACTACATGCCAGATACTGAAAAATAAGGAAAAATAGGAATCCATACATTGCTTGAGAGCTGAGAGAAGTGACTTTATCTGGTGGCAATTCCAGTCATCCCAGAGCTAGACAGTTCAGAAAAGGGAGCGCCCAACCTGCTCTCTACTTCCTCCTTTCTTCTCAAATTTATGTCATTGCCCTCTGTAAGCTCTTGTGTTCTACAAACAGCCAGGAAGGGAAGGTAATTAGTGTCGGCTCTCTCATCCATGAAGAATTTCATCCCTGCTTCCGTTCCAGGATTTCTGGGCTTCAGGGCGACGATCACTCCTGTGTTACAAAGTCTAATTTACTTTAAGCGGCTTCATTATAATCAGGGTGATATTATGCATAGACCAGTTGGCTTAAACTTTCAGGCCCAGGCCAGGTGGCGAGGTGACAGCTGATTTGAAAGAGCCACAGTCCAGAGGCAGCAACAGTATGTCCTGCTATTATCTGCATCTCCATCAAGAGCGCCAACAGTGCCCACTGCCAATAAATATCAGTAAGAGGTTTTTATTGGTGAAAGTAAAGTTTTGTTCATTAGCATGACAGATGGGATAATAGGATCTCATTAGGTGACATTTCAGCTTTTCAAAGTGTATACATGAGTGAACATAAGTCAGCCCTGCCTTACTGTTGCATGAGGGTCTCAGGGCCCAGCGGGCCTGGATTCTGCAAGCCTCAGGCATGAGTCTGGCCCCGCGCGGAGGGATGGAGTCTGTGGCTTGATCCCAAGATGGATCCGTGCCCAGCCATTGGTTTAGAAGGGCTTCTGATGTCTGATGCCAAGCAGAGGGCCTGGAATTGTACATCCTGCATTGTAAATGCTGGTGTTTTTTCTCAAGTTAACCTTTCATACAAGGTGAGGTCAGCACACCCAGAAATACAGATGGCTGAGACTCTGTGGAGCTCAAGGAACAAAGTGTATGAACTGTTCTGTGCTGACCCTTCTAAAGGCTGCTGATGCAGTAAAGGCCTGATGGATTTTGTGTAAAAGTTACATTTTTAGAACCTGGCAGCCAGGCGGTAAGGGGGTGGCTTTCTCTTACCTACTTGGAACTTCTTAGTTCCTGCTACAATCTCAACAAAATGAATGTCAGCGTTGTGCATGAGCAAAATGGCTTAGGTCAGTGGGCAGGAGCCCCATTTCATCCTGGTCCAACACAGGGGCCTTCATCTCATCCATGAGTGTCCAACACCTGCTGCCTCAGCAGCGTCTTCACCTGGTCAGTTCCAACTCACTGTTCAGGTCTCGGCACCAGTCACTGCCTCTCAGACTTTGTAGCATGTTGGAATCACCCAGACAACTTCAGAAAGAGTCCCGTCGCCTGGGTCACATCCCATACAAATGAAATCAGAGTGTCTGGATGTGGGCAGCCCTCAATATATTTTTTTAAAGATTTTATTTATTTATTTTTCAAAGAGAGGGGAAGGGAAGGAGAAAGAGAGGGAGAGAAGCATCAATGTGTGGTTGCCTCTCACATGGCCCTTACTGGGCACCTGGCCTGCAACCCAGGCATGTGGCCTGACTGGGAATCAAACCGGTGAACCTTTGGTTCACAGCCTGAGCTCAATCCACTGAGCTACACCAGCCAGGCCTATTTATTTATTTTTAGAAGAGAGGGGAAGGGAGGGAGAAAGAGATGGAGAGAATATCTCATCAGTTGCCTCTCATAAGCCCCCAACTGGGGACCTGGTCTGCAACCCAGGCATTTGCCTCGACCGGGAATTGAACCAGCGACATTTAGGCTGGCACTTAATCTATTGGGCGACACCAGTCAGGGCAGGTCTCAATATTTTTTAAAGATCCCCTGGTTGATTCCATTCGTGCAGCCATTTGGGAACCACTGGTTTCAGTGTTTTTTTTTTTTTTCTTGGCCGAGACCACTAATCACTCCAGCTAACTGAGGTTTCTCTATAATTCGATTTCCTGTCTCATGGCTCTTTCCTGTCTCTGTAAGTTTCTTATTTTATCATTAGCTGCGCCACTTTTGTTTGGGAGCCGTCTGTCTTGTGACCGTCTGCTCTGTGAGGGCCAAGAGCTTAACTGTTTTTCTCATTTCAGCATCTGAAACAGCGAGGACAGCGCCTGGCTCGTGGGAGGAACTCGGTATATGGTTGTGCAAAATGAATGAATCAGTGAATTCAGTATTTGTCTTTTCACGGAGACTTTCTCCCCCAATGAAAACTAGCCAACTCACCAAATATGCGAGTACTCTCCCGGTGACCAGTCTTCTCACAGGTACTTCAGGATGATAGAAGGGAATTTGTAATCTATTCGTAAATGTGATTGATGCGCATGAAATCATAGGAGAATGGGATGCAGCAGGATACAGGGTCCGGCACAAATAATGCCCCCTGTTTATTACAAAATCATAAGCCTGTCATTCTGGAACGTAACAACATCACACTCAAGCACACCAGAGGAACATTTTTGGTGGAATGTTTGGAACTTTAAAACTATAAATTTTTACCCCCATATTATGACCCTACCGACCCCACTCAAGCAGGCCTTACCTCTGCTGGACCCTGTACATAAAAAACAAGGGCTGAAACACAGGGACAGGGAATGCAAGGTGATGAGTAACACACGTGTATGGGCATCGGTCTTCCTAGACATGAGTGAAGCTGGACTCAGATAGTCAAATTCCTGAGTCACACAGTGAGGGCTGTCTCCACCCACCCCAGCTTTGTGTTCTGTCTCTCAGGGTTTGAATTCCGCTAGCACCCAGGCTCCCTGGTCCTCATGCAGCGTTCTCCTAAATCAGCAACCTTTGGCTGATCGGAATTAGAAAACTAGACTTACTCACAAAATTGGGGAACAAAGGTCATCGTCTTGAAAACCGATTGTCATCTTTATTTAATTCTGATCGAGCACTTGAGATAGGATTGAAATCATACGCCTGATAAATCCTGGAGCCGTGCCAGAAGACACAGGCTTGTCTGTGTGTGCTAAAGTATTTATTCTCCTGGCATTTTTATCTTCCACCGAAATCCTTGATGATATAAACATTTTCTAGGCTGTCTCTACAAACCGCAGTTCCTGCCTCCGGCATGAATACATAACTACAGAGCAGGAACCAAGATTGGGGACAAGGGCCATAAATGTTCTTGCCAATTTTAAGAAGTCGGCACATAAGCTAACAGACCAAAAGAAGCTCTTGGGCCCTTTAGCCTCTGAATATAAGCAGGTTCTGCCAATGGAAGTGCCGTTCACCGCCCACAGCCCCGAGAAAGGGGGAATAAACTCCACAGAGCTCACGGGCGAAGAAGGCAAGTGGTGAGAGGAAGAACATACAAGATTAGTCAAAGCTACCAGGAGGCAGTGACAGCCCCTTTTCTAAGCTAAATCTGAGTTAATGGCAGGACTCACCCTATTAAAGCAAAGGGCAGAATTTGTTCAAGCTATTTTGGCAGCGAGTAACATTGAAAAGGCCCCATGGGCATGGCTGACGTGAATTTATCATTTGGCATTGGAACCGAGCTCCCCGCAGTTTGGCATGGCTGGGAAATCAGGAGCAGGCAGAGGAAACACTGTCTTAGTCAAGTCTTGAGATCGTTTGGGGAATGTCGTCCAGTTGGGTTCTTTTCTTTTCAATGAGCAATATACTATTTGAGGAAGCATTGTATTGGAATAGTATCATGTGTGACTTTTTAAAAAAGATTTTATGTATTTTTAGAGAAAGGGCAAGAGGGAGAGAAACATCCATGTGCACCTCTTGCACACCCCCAGCTGGGGACTGGCTCGCAACCCAGGCATATGCCCGGACTGGGAATCGAACCGGTGACTCTTCGGTTTGCAGGCCAGCACTCAATCCACTGAGCCACACCAGCCAGGGCTCATGTGTGACTTTTAGTATCCTCGAGGGTGATTTTTTTGTAGTTTAGATTATTTTTTTAAAAAAATAAATATCCCCAGACTTTCTAAATCCCATTTGTAAAATCTTTCTTTTCTCCTCTGAAATTTAGCAAATTTTAACAAATTTTTTCAAGTGACCTTTGATCAACAGCGGGTCCTATTTATCAGTGTAATCAAGCTCCTTAAACATTTTAAGCTATGTTTACAAATTCACTATGTTTAATTTCCCGACCTGCCTCCACTGTTTGAGCACAAACCCTACCCCACACAGAAGCTCTCGTAAACTATAAAATGAAACCTCAAACGTAGTGGATCTTGAGTTACCTCCCATGGCCCAGTATTGTTTATGAACTTAATGTTTCAACTTAAAACCATGCGTTGGAATAAAAGAGTCCATGATCTGTTTTTTAATTTAATTACATGGCTCAATGAAGATAACCCCTTAAGCTGCCATCTACCTTTGGATTTCCTTATCTAAAAACATTTAATATTCTAGGATGATTTTCTTAAACATTATACATTTAAAGCCTTCTTGTGAAAACAAGCAAATGGAAGCACCGTCAACTACTGGAAGTGACTGAATACCACATGCAGGTTTTAACTGAGAGGTGAACTTGGGGATGGCAAGAGAGACAGTGTGATTTTTGTCACTAGTATCCCGAGGAACTTCTGTTGGGACAGGCAGTAGGCCAACACCAATGGCAAGAACACGTCTGCAACCAAGGTGATTTTCACCCAGGTCTCCTGATGAAGGCCATGTCTCTATAGAATTTCTCTCCACTAACAGAATTTTGTAACCCTCAAGTTACGAACTAATATCCTTCACTGTTCCAATTTTATTTACTTGGGTTTCACAGATACTGAGTTTCTTCATTGGATTCCAGATTCCCTCTCCACCACCCCCTCCACTTTTTTCTTTTAAAACGTACTGACCAAGTAGTTGATGATTCCCCCAGTCTCTCCATTACCGTGTAGGTCCTCCACCTGCAGAATTTCTAGGGTAGAATCAAACCTGGCTGTTCCAGAGCAAGGCTCTGAGCAGGCGCCACTCCATATTCTAAACATAGCTCGGCATGGCGTTAACCTTGATGCAGGCTAAGGCGGCAACCTATCCTGCGCAAGTTTCCATTTTCCAGACTTTGAGCTATGAACATCTTCACCAAGTTTTCTTGATCTTTCCCGGATAAGTGCCAATAGGCTAAGCATTTCAGAAATTGAAAACTGAAAGAATTTGGTCATGTCGTCAGAACTTGGTAGTTCCTATGGAAAATGACTTGAACATATTTGTTGGTGATTGAAAAAGAGCTCTGCAAATAGGAATTCAATGTAACAGGCAATGAAAGTGATGTGTTTCTACATAGTAAATATGCATCTGATAGGGCGTTTCACCTTAATAGCCACTGATTCATCTGTATACAGAACTGCACAGGACATATACCTTTGCTCATGATTTTTAATAACTGATTTATGATCGATTTGTTTTTTCTTCAAGGACCACTTTACAGAAGTTGACTTCCTGATTTAGCCATCAATGAATACATAACAAACCAATTATTAGAACCACATAAACAGTGCTAGATTCTCTGTAAAGAAACAGGAGCATTTCCCTTCTCAGCACGAATGGAAGGCGGCCTGTTGGGGACACAGTGTCCGGCCCTGTGCTTTCCTTCTGCGTAATAACCGAGGAGCAGAAGCGGATGCCGGAGGCTGCTGGATTCTCTCTGTACTGGCCATGGTGTGAAGCAGGATGTTTATCCTCAGCTTTCTCAAGTGCTTTTTGAAATACAGTGGAAATTAAGTAACAATATATATGCAAGCCTAAAAATGTCAAAAATGATTGAATAATGCTATAAACTATAGCATTATTCAATACAAACTATTCAGCAATGCTGAGAAACAGCTGAGTTTTTTTTTTTGAAATTGTTATTGTATTTATGACAACATCTTGATGGTCTAATCTATAGACTACACTAAACTGCCGTATTGGAGGCAGAAATCTTCGCCCAGCCTATCAGAACAGAAGGCTAGAGAATTATTCTGTAATAATGAAGACACCTTCTCAACATCAAATTAAGACAATGTTATGAAGTTCCTTACATAATCACTTTTATTAAGTGTAATGTATTTGATTCTAATGCAGATCCCCCAGGACTATTGCTTGCATATGGGCAATTATACACACCCAGAGACTTCCCCGTTCTCATTACAGGAAACTAGAATGCTTTAATAAATAATTCATCCTTCCACAATTTGGGCCAGTTCTGTTCTTGTTATGGTGCGTAACTATATTTTGCACCAAACACACAATAAACACTTTATTCTTAACCTCTGACCAGTCTGAGCTGCTGTGGCTTGAGATACTGAAAAATAAAACTCAAGTTGAAATAGAAGCGGACTAGGACAGAACCTCTGGCAATTGGCACTCTGCCTGTCCACTTCAGATGGAAAAATAAAGATTAAAAAGAAGAGAAACAGTTACAGTTTGGATTTTTCCGCAGCATGACCAGAAATGTAATTTAGAGAATAGTTTTAATAATAATGAAAGCGATGAGAAATTTGTGCTGTTATTATCTTTGAAATTGGCTAAACTGATTAGCTTTTAAAAAACAAAGACTCCTCATTTGGCTTGTTCCACCCAAAACAACCTGAATCTTTGTAAAGAGCCAGCAGGACAATAAAAGTGGTTACAGGTTAGGGTGCCGCAGGGGGAAAGTGGCTTAGTGCACCAAAAAACAGGAGGAACTCACAGTCTTAAGCAGGTGGCTTAGACAACATCACTTAGATCTACACGCCAAAGTGGCTTTTGATTCATACTTCTAAAGACATCGTAACTCCTTGGTTCATCGGACCTGACATCTAAACACTTTATCGTTCAAACTAAGATGCTCTGAGATGCTGCACGTGACTGGCCTTGATAGGCATTCTGGGCTGTCGTGGCGTCTCAGCCTGGACACCTCATACGTCTGACCGGGTTAACTGCCTGCCCTCCACTGCACAAAATCTGGCATGACGGCTCAACATATCCATACGATGACTCTGCGTCTCCTAAAGGGACCGCGGGGGCGTTTGGATAAAACTGATCAAAATGGTATTTAAAACTGGCTCTTGGTTAGGAAAGACATAATGTACTCCCCCCACCTCAAAATAAAAGGAAAGTAAGAAAAAGAAAAAAAAAAATCCATCCAAAATAAGTTGTTTTATAACAATAGGCTGATTTGGGCCTCAGTCATCTTCTAGAAAAAGAACGATTCAATATTGCTCAATGCCAGTCCGTGGTTCGGCCGGGCCTCTGTGCCAGGTTCTGGAGAGTGTCGTTTTTGTTCAGATAGAGCAATCCCGTGCTGCAGCGTGCTCAGCACCCCGTGTGAGGCGAAAGTTAAAAAGGAGAGCTGTTATGTAAGAATAAATTCTTAAAAGACTGCTAGATAGACTGGAAGCCCTTGTTCAGATACACAATTTTATCTATAACTTTTATGTGCTCAAGTTGTCTCTCTGAATTATATTTCACAATTTGGATGGTAAGGCTAGCATCTAAAGAAAAAAAAATTTTAACTGATTAAAAAAAAAAAAAAGCCAGGAAACAAAAAGTCTTTCACAACAGTTCAAAATCCTGAGGCCAAATTTATTCACTTGCTCAGCTTTCAGCAGGCCACCGCTTTGTCCCCAACAGTGCCATGGAAGCTTCCTTAAGAATGCAAAGAAGCTCGGGGAGCTGGAAATTCTGTTCCCATTGCCATGGTAGAGCAGAGCGGATGAAGCTAGCAGCCCCCCCGCAACCCCGCACAGAGAGGGGTCTCCAATTCTCCTTTGGAACACCGCCACTGAACTTAAAAACAAACGTTATAACTTAGAAAAATGCACCCTCCGTCTGGGATCTGCAGAGCACCACTTCAAATACTCAGGAAAACAGATCCTCTTTCCCATTTCCCACCAGCAACAGTGATCAAAACTGCAAAAGACCTTCGCTTCAGAAAAGACAAGAAGAGTGTTCCAGTATCTGGAAAAAAAAAGTATAAATAACATTCACAAGAGATACTTTCCACCACAGCCTGGGGAGGTCCGGCTATTTTCCGTACAACCTAAACATGAGCATTTTGTATGAAACCGCCCAGAGGACAGCCCTACTAAGATGATCAATCAGCACGCAGTGGCTTTGGGAGGTTTTCCAAGAACAAAGTCTCCAAAGATTGTTAACATTTCATTATTTCCTTCTTCGCGGAAGATTATTGAATCAGGAAGTCATTGTCCTCTATTACTCTTTGAAGGGGAAAAAAGTAATGGCCGGAATCTGCAACAACTTCCTCATAGCACAGCACAGCCACTTGGCTTCCAATCAACGTTTCCTATTTCAAGCAGATATTACATATTAAATCATCGAATTAAAAATAGGTGGTTTCTTAGAGGGAAATCTTCCCGGGTGAACGAATCTGCCAGAGAGATATTTGAATAAAAGGCCAAACGTACTTTCCATAATGCTGTGTTACCTATCATAAACATATTTTTGCATGGGCAGTATGACCTATGAGTGTGTATAATCTTTATCCACAGGGGCAATTAGTTGCTCTAACTAGGAATATAAACGTCCACTGTCATTAGTTAGAGTGTCACCAAAAGGCCACATTCTAGGGTGGCTGCTACAGACTTGCTTTAGTTCTTTTTTTTCTTACACGAACCTTCCAAGTTTTTATAATGAGCAAAATGGAGGTAAGAGGTGAGGGGTTTGGTTAATAAAATCATTGGTGCTTAAAGTATGTGGATGGGCTAGAACATAGAGACACTGCTCACTCTGTGTGACAGTGTATGTGACTGTGTCCCAGAAGCCGCACGTCTGCTCCTTGCTAATCACGCCTACCCTAACTTCTGACAGAATCGATCAGCCATGCCTGTCTTTGTGCTCACTCAAATGGAATCACATGTTAGGTACTCGTGCTGTGGCTTCCTTTCACGCGACTTTATGTTTGTGAGATGTTTATATTCTCCATACTGCCGAGCGCCATTAGAATTAGCTTATTGTCACTGCCTTCCATTGTGTGAACATGTCACAACTTGTCCTCTCCACTGTTGATGGGCACTTTGAGAGTTTCTAGTTTTTGTTTGCTAAAACAACGTTTCTGTGGACAATCTCATATATTTCCTCTCACTCACAAATCTACATGTTGCTGTTCGCAGCATACTAAAGACTGAAATTGTGAAATCACAGAGCACACAGGCATTTCTAAAGCTATGTCCTACCTTGAATTCAAGCTCAGGAAATAGTGTTATGTGTTAGTAGCAGCACAGGTCCAAAGAGAAAGCCATACTAACATGAACCTTGGCTGTGAGAATAGAAGTGTCAATATTCATACCACAGAGTCTTCCTAAACGCTTTTTCCAGAGTGGGAGTTTAGCCACAGGTTGCTAGTGGCCTATCGAGGAGCCTGGTTCTTGTCATTTCCCAAGAAATCGCCTCTAACTTCTCACACACAGCTCTAGGGCACGTGCTCCAGGCGTCGGAAAAAAGTCTTCGTGCTGATTTTGGCTGACGTGCAGCCAGCACAAGGGTCCCTGCCTTTGGTGTGTGAGCATCTGGGGAATTTCTCTCGGGACACTTTTTTTTTCCCCTCTTGTTATCCATCTTTCTAGTGCAATCAGGTTAATTTCACATATAATGTTTCAAGTTCCTGATGCTGAGGGTTCATTTTTTGACATTTGTGTTAAAACATGCACTAAAATTTTTGCTTACGAAACATTGATTGAGGGCATAGTAAGGTCAACGATTTGTCTTTTTTCTGCCAAAGCGCCTAAATGGCATAATCCCTTGGCACTTAAAGGTTTTTTTCATGACTATTGGCATTTAGACCCTCAAGTGTATTAGACAGGTTGCGGTCAATTAGCCTGAAAGAAAGCAGCACATCGTCTTGTTTTAAACCAGAAATAATTTACCAGGACAAGGCGGAAACAATGTCTTTGTGAAGACACTGGGCGTGGTATTTTTCTTGAAAGTACTTCAAATTCAAGGGCTTGCTCAGATTTTAGTGTGTGTTTCTTTCTTTTCCCAACCCTCGAGTAGCACGTGGCCAAGTTATTCAGGGAAGAGAACATTCCTCAGCCCCACAGGGACGGGCCAACTGGCCTGGCTTAACTTGTATTGTGCTTTTCTGTAACAGCAACCAGGACGGAAACATCTGGAAAAATACCATGACTAAACTGGTGGGATCAAAGACCAGTGGTGAAATGGTCTATTGTTCATTTCTAGGAAATGACACGGAGCCCAGAATGAAATAATTCAGTTGGGCACGAATCTCGTTGGATTTCTGGAAAGCTTGTCTATCACTCTAAGGCTGCATCAGAGAGTTAAGAAACATCAGTTCAGCAACGTTGTGGAAAAAGAGATCTTTTTGCGTGCAAGAATGTGTCTACATCTGATGGTGCACACGCGTGCCAAATATTTTGAATCTCGAATCAGCGTGCTCATGGAATATTCCTCTGATGGCAAGGACGATGTGCCATGGAGATATTTAAAAATACAAAAGCCAGCCGCAGACACACTGACGTCCTTCATGACTTGAAGTCAAGAATTGTGTTTGCAAAGACACATTGAGGTCCCCCACCAGATGAAGTTCCAGAGGGCAGCTGGCCATCCAGTTTGTTCTTGCCTTCCTCAGTGGCTGAGTCAGGGTCTGCCACATAGTCTGCAGTAACCAAAAGTCCACTGGGGGAGAAGTAAATGGATAAATAAGTAAATAGGAGAATAAAAAACAAACAAGCAGCCAAGCTTTTTAATCTAAGTGAATCTGACTCCTCAAGTCTTTCCCATTCACGGTCATCTCCGTAGCTTTTGGTAAATACATTAAGAAATGAGGAGAGTAGAGAATAATACTTACCTAGCTGGAGTGGATATTGGATACTTAGGTGTTTCCAGAATATGAACTGGAGAGACCCTTCAGACATGCCCTCTCTACTGCTCCGCCCACGGGAAGTGTTTGATCAGAGACCGAGCGGACGTGAGGTGAAGTGGGTGAGGGTATGCAGTCTCCCTGGGGAACATCCGAAAACAGAGCACTTGGCAAGCACGAACTGCAATGGCAGTGGTAAATAAAACTCCTACGAACTGAAGTCTGTGAGGACTAAGAACAGTGAGAAGGCCTTGGCTGGGTAGCTCAGTTGGTTGGAGAGTCATCCTGTGCACCAAAAGGCTGTGGGTTTGATCCCTGGTCAGGGAAGATACCTAGGTTGTGGGTTTGATCCCTGGTTGGAGTGCATACAGGAAGCAACTGATTGATGTTTCTCTCTCTTTCAATCTCTATCAAATCAATACACATATCCTTGAGTGAGGATTATTTTAAAAAAACAATATTGAGAAGATTTGGGGGGGAAATCTGAATGTTTATAATAGGTTCTATGACCAAGATTCTGCCCTGGAGTATAAACCCTAAGATAGCTGGTATCTTGATCTGGTTTGCTCATTAACACCCCGCAACGGTCTAGAACGATGGCTGGCACGTGATAGATGCTCAGCACACATTTGTTGAATGAATGAATGAATGAATGAATGAATGAATGACCCCTAAAAAGTTAAAGGAAGGAGGGCATTTAACTCTATTCTGTTAGGTGCCTTAGCTGGCCAGTTCCTTCCCTTTACAGTTTCTCAACTGAGAGCAGAAGGCAACGGCACTGTCCACTGGTGGTGTCACAGAGCGACACTTGTGACTTACAGTTTAAAGGTTAGAAAGGTAGAGAATAAAAGGTTTTCTCTCCTCTCCCACCTCATGCTCCTTTGCCATACGACCTGTTACTCTTTGGGCATTAAAATCTAAAGTTTGATGCTGGAAAACAATAGAATAGGATTTATCTATGTTACGTATGATGCATTATTTAGTTGCAAGAAAGGAGAAAGTGCCAGCTTTCTCTCTTCTGCAGTTTGATGAAGAGAAATCAAATACAGGGAAGGTGTAGACACTCGTTTTTTACACTCCTGTAACTTTGGTGTCAAAGGTGGTAGGAATCATTTGTAAATGACACACAAATCAACTTTTCCTCAAGCTGGTAACACCTCAGTTCTGCTAGTCCTTGCACCTGTTTTCCCTGTGGCCTACAACGGGAATAGAACCATCTGTCACAACGGCGAACTCATTTTGTACAGTCACATAAGGTTGTTTTCATAAATGTGAACCCATTTTTGTTTTAAAATGCCATTTGTGGATTTTTCCTGTCCTGCCTCTACATTTAGGTTATTACCGAGTCGGAAGGCCAGAGGGCAAGCTCTGGAAGAGACAGAGGTGGAACTGGCTGAGCTGCTTCTATGACACTTGTAATCGGGGTCTCCTCTTTCCCTTGAATCACCCTGGCCTGTTCGTATCTCTTTTGAGAGAGAATGAGACTGAACTTGACCATAAAGACCAAATCCCCAGCTTTTCCCCCCAAAGGCACTGTCTATTGGCGGCCACAGTGCGGAGGAAAATGTGGGACCCCGCATGCAGAGGGACAAGATTAGATTAGGGCAGCACAAGCCAATCCGCGAAAGGTCAGCATTCCTGAAAGTGTGAATTAGAAGCCAAGGTGGGAATTTTTATTTAACTTTTTAAAAATATCTCTCTGTGGCCCACCCATCACTTAACCAACAGCTCATCTAACTTTTTGCCCCTTCCGAAGGGCAAAGACAAGGGGGACGGGTCACATTAATGGCTGAGTTTCCTTCAGCAAGACTCTTCCTCGTTAGCCATTTTGCAGAAGTTCATTAGCTGAATCAATCATGCTCCACAGACCTCATCTTTATTCCTCTCCCCCTCCTCCTTTAAAAAAAAAAACAACAAAAACCTTTCAACACAGAATTAAGTCTTTGTGATATTCAGCACGTCAATAAGCTCTCACCCAGCCCAGCCCAGCGCAGCGCAACTCCTGGGTCAGCGCAGGGCTGCATTCCAATTCAGTGAGGTGGTGACAAGGGACAACCCCCACCCCCCGCCCTGTTGTAAATGGGTCCCCTATTTGAGTATGATTCATAACACAAACATGTTTAGAGAGCAAAAGAAAGGAAGAAAAAAAGCATGGAATGTGGAGTCACTGGGTCAGTATTGAAGGAAGATTTTTTAGAGCATTATGGGCGAGAGAAAGAGGGCTTATTTGTGGGTCCCCACACCCAGTCTAAAGGCAGGTCTGGCCGATGAGATTACACAACCTTTTCTAAGATAAGCTCATAATTAAAACCAACCCAAACCCACAATTACTCTTCCCACGCCGCCAGCCCATTCCTGCCCTGTCGCTGGCAAAATAAACATATGAATGACTGAACAAAGGACCCAGTGAATAAATGAATGAATTAACAAGTCCTTTTTGACAATTGCCTATATATTTTCATCTCTCTATTTTTTTTAATATTGTAGAAGCAAAAGCTGAATTACCTGCTTATTCTTTTTTAATGAGATTTGAGAGAAAATGCTGCAGGGATATTTAAATGTTCAGTGAACTTAAAGAACAAATTAATGTAGCTGTCCACATTCATCCACGTGAAGTTTAATGGAATCAAAAATAAATAATTGAGTGGTGAGACATACACTCTGATTCCTAAAATAAAATTTTAAAGAACAGAGTAAAGCTTTTGCTTGTTTTAGGATGCAATAGAGCTAATGTCGGGCTAAAAAGAACTGGCCGTTTCTACTTCTGCGTTATCCTCTATCTTTAAAAGGTTTATGTCTATCCACAGTTTATCTGGAAATCCCCTTATAATGCTCATGGTATTGGCCAAGGGCGGGAGCCGCAAATCAAACACGGCGGAAGCCACCGTCAAGCGGAACGTGTGCAGCCCTCGATGATGATCACACACATTAGAAGCCCCCTCTGCCGGACCCCCGTTAAGGCAGCATTCCTTAACGCTCCGCGTAGCAGCTGTGCATTTCCTTCCGTTGTCCAAATAAAATATCTGGTTTGGTCACAGAAATCTCCCGATGCTGTCTCATCTCTGGGGAATGAAGCAGCATCCCCTTTTCCTTTCTCATACTCGGGGATTGACATAAAATACCCACGTGGCCACCCGGCCCTGCAGGCTTGACAGCCTGGGACAGTTGCAACTACCCTGAGCTGCCTAGAGGAGTGGCGGGGGTGGGGGTGAGGGGGGAGGATGGATTCCATCCTTAGTAATGTACAAGGAGCTGCCCAATGGCCAGAGCAAGCCATCAACAGATTCACTTTTCCTGAAATGTTTCCGCAACATGACACCCCCTTTTCCAAAGAAAGTTAGGGGGTGGATTAAGCGTCCCAATTTGTCAACAGGTGACTCAGTTTGCACTTCAAATGCTGGCTGCGCTAATCCACTCACTTAGTTTACGAAGACAGAAGGCAGCGTCTGACAACCCCGGTCACACTGAACTCCCTTCTTTCTGTACGGACCTCGATCTTGTTTGCAAGTGAGAACTAAATGAGACATAATAACCCGCTGTTTCTCTATTCTGGGACTTCTTGCTCCTTGTAAAGCACAAGTGCAATGTCATCTCTCCTCCTAAGTTTAAACTGGTGTTGCTGATGGGAGCGCAGTGGGCTGGGGTCAAAGTCTTTTCCGTAGCCACGAACAAAGAAAGAGAGGGACGTGTGCGGGCAGCTTTGGGTGAAACGGTTTCAAAACATATTTGGTGGTCTGCCGTCTTCTTTGGGACAAAATGTGACATAAATGACTATAATTCTTACTTCAATAAACATGTTTTATTCATTAGAAATGCTAACTAAGTAAAAAGCTTTACGACCAATAAACTCCTCATTCTCGTATGTAAAATAAAAGTTGAGTTAGTCTTATAAAATTAATTAAAATGTTTTCACTTCTACTAAAGCTACTATATTTCCAATTGTTTAAGTGGAATGATTTAAGTTCGTTATTCCTTATAAATCTTAGTTTCTACTGGAATTTCTACTCACTATGAGTTCTGCACATACCAGTCCTCAAATGTAGTCATGTTTCTCTGCCTGCAAAGAGTTCATAAACTACTTTTCTCTTTTTTCTTGAGGGTCTTTTCCCAGTCTGAAGGTTGCCAATGTAGATTAGAATGAATTAGAACTTTTTCTAGAGATACTTTAAAGACCCAAGCACTGTCTATGACTGTTAATAAGATACACATTTTTCTTTACAGAGGTAAAAATGGAGGGAGTGGTGATTTTCAACAAGGTTACCAAAAGCGCTTTTTTAAATACAGAAAAAACCTGGGAGGCCTGGACCGCCAGCTGAACTTGCACCTGCTCCGTGGTGCCTGGACTTCGTAGGATCAGGTAAGCTTCCTTCCAGTGAGGCTCTCTGGACTCGGTACCCAATTCCTCCCATAGCTCCCTGTCTAATTAAGGCAAACCACACCCTCAGGAAGGAGGCTTTTCCCCAGAGACTCTGGAGTGTCTAAGTATCATGGTCTGGGTTATTATGCAATGCGCAAACCCAGAGTATGCCTTTGCCTGGCAAAGTGTGCTCAGTGCCTCAAACTCCTTCCTGCAGGCTCGCCCTCTGGGTGCTCTTTGTATAAGTAGCAATTCATGCTGATAGCATTGCGGGGGGGGGGAAATAAGGCTTTGCCATTTAAAGGAACTATTTTAAAGGAAGAAAAGAGGAGAGTGCTCACAGCCAGAAACTGGGACCCATCCCACCAGTTTTCTTAACACATCAGAACGACAGGATTTCTTTTATATTTAGCTATAACCCCAGACCCCCTCCAAGAACGGGCTCCGAGGGAGCTGCGCCTTGCGCAGGCAGGCAGGCAGGCAGGCAGGCAGGCAGGGGAGATAACGCCTGCAGGCTTTCGGCCGGGTGGTAGAAGGCAGATTGGGTCAGGAAGGAGAAAGCTTTCAGAAGGCTCTTGGACAGGCTTGCAAGAATTATATTTTCACTCTGATTGTAAGAGATACTTGAGGGAGATGAACAAGGGAAATGGGAAAAGAGGAGCCATCTGCAATACCTCTGCAAACCACTGTAAGCGGGTTAAAACTGCTAGGAACTCTGTAGTCCATATTTGTTCAGCAGTTTCTCAATTTGTCCCGGTAGTCCTGAAGTTTTGTCTTCGAAAGAACGCTCTTCCTTTGTTCCTACGGTGTGGAGTGGTTCTTACTAATGGCAATATCCTGCTTTTAAATTCTGAGTCTGAGTTGTTTTTTTTTTTCCTCAAAACCAGAAAACAGTTTGGGAAGAGAATCAAAAGGGAGTTGTGCTTTATCATTTCTGTATTGCCAGGAGGGCCTTCTTATGCCTGGTGGCAGCCACATCTAATATCTGTCTGTTAGATCACAAGGAAACTAAACGGCGAGTGTGGGCGGCCGCTTACTGTTCTGTGACCCCCCCCCCCCGGCAAACGGGCTGCCATCATGGAGGAGAGCCACAGACGGAAAGCAAAACTTCAAAATGCATCTCAAAAAGTGACATTTGAATATCATATTTGCTTACTGCTTCAAAATTTCTCAATTACAACATCGTCTGCTTAAAAATACTTTGCAAAATATAATTCATGACTTACGATTACTCATACAGATGTTACTAAAGGTTGAATTCATAAGCCTTTAAGACTTTGGTTCATAAAACACCAATCACACACACACTGATGCAATAGATTCCAGCTTTATGACTAATCCCACACATTGAAAGAATTTAAAAACCATTCTCAAGGTCATTTAGATTATTTGATTGGGTGAGTGACAGTCCACTGTTCCACCTTTTGTTTTATAAGGTGTGAAATCAGATATTTCACACCAATAATTATCATTTCTAAATGGACAGGCTCTTGGCAAGATTCCATGTTAGTGGGCTCCAAGTTCCAAGTCCAAGGTTCCAAGCTCAAATTAATACATAATAATACAAGAATAAACTGTTTCACATAGTCACAACTGTGAACCTACTTTTGCCCCACCTTGCACACAAATGCAAAGCCAACTCAGGGAATCTGACCACTTGTAGAAGACTATTAGGTAGTCTGGTTGTCTCAATACTTGGCGAGCTTAGTAAAATAAATGATGGAGTAAGCATAAACAATCGGTTTGGGTTGCTTATTACTGCATGTATGTGTGTACACATGCATACATGTGTGTGTGTGTTTGTATGTATGTGCTTTTGCTTAAATGTCCAGGAGGTGACATTGTCTCCTGTCCCTTTTAGCAGATGTTGTCGGAGATAAACTTGGATGAACAGCCAGGGGGCAAGCTCCAGGAGATGGCAAGTTCCAAAAGGAGCCCTGTTGCTATCACGGTCTTCTACATAAACATGGCAGCAGAGGACATTGTATGTTTTAATGTCAGGTACTATGAATTCTAAAATTAAACGATGATGCTGGTGTATTTCATTTCGAGAAGAAAATACAGTGGGTGACAGCCGCAAGTTCCTTATTAAAATATGCCCTTTTATCTGGGAAGCTCTTATTAAAGCCCTTTACCTCGGCAATTTATTTTGAGTCAGAAGCTTCATTTGGTGGCTTTTATTGGAGCCAAAAAATCGATTATACACACAAATTACACATCTATAATTCTCAAAAGGGCTCTTGTGGTACCCAGATTACCTCAGCCATAACATAAGATGTTACCTGGTTGCAATATCAACAACACTCCATATGCCAAATGACTTTAGTTAACTCTTGCTTCAGGGATATTTGAAGCATTTACTTTTCAAACACACAATGCAATGAAATCTTCAAAATCATACACACAGTAGGGGCCAAATTTCAGCCTACATGGGAGCTCACAAGTGCCCATTTCTACAGCTGAGAATTATCCCAGCAAAGAACCCTCATTTCCCTTATTTCTTTTAATTTATTCCACATTCTGGTGGGACCCACGGAATCGTCTGTTGTCTCATGGGCAAAACAGAAACTCTGAGTGTCTAATTCATCATCGGAGTATCAGGGGTCCAAATTTCTGTCCCCTCCTCACCTGACAACTTGTCCACTTCCTTGCCCACCACTGTGTGGGAAACTCGATATTCCTAGACTATGAATGAATACATTAGGTTAAAGTCTTGTCCCCATTGCACAGACTGAACTGTCCACGTAAACATATAATCACTACCTTCTATATGATCATACAGTGTAACTGTGACAAAACGTCAGGTAAGAGTACACAGGCCTTTGCCCGGCTGGTGTAGCTCAGTGGATTGAGCGCGGGCTGGGAACCACAGGGTCCCGGTTTGATTCCCAGTCGGGGCACATGCCTGGGTTGCAGGCCAGGTCCCCAGTGGGGGCCATGTGAGAGGCAACCACACATTGCTCTTTCTCCCTCCCTTCTCCTCTCTCTGAAAATAAATAAATAAAGTCTTAAAAAAAAAAAAGGAGTACACAGGCCTTTGGAGGCCAAACCACGACCACATGGGCAATGTTGAGGCCACAGGTGAGTTGAGAGCTCAGTCTGATACCACAGATTCTTTAGAAAGTTCACAGAATTGAAACTAAAATGCTACAGAAAAATCTGCGCCCCTTCCCGGACAATCCCTGCAGTTATCACATTCAGAAAGGTGCTTTAAACTCCTGGTATTCTAATTAAAGTCGTATTTAATACTTTGTATAGTTGGAGTATTTTCTTGATTTTGGTTTATTGTATTTTCTTAGACACAATACGAAATGAGGCTTAATGTGGACTAGGGAAATACAACATTGACCCAAATACTTGGTTACGTGAAACATTAAGTATGATGGAATAAAATAACACCTTTTTTTTTTTTTTTAAGATAAAGCTAGAATGAAATTTAAATATCCACAGAATTTTTAGTCAGGGCTACATTGACCAATATCTCTTAAAGTTCTAAAACAAAATTTAAAGACATGCTTTTCCCATACAAATTGGAAAAAAAAGAAGTAAAACTGCTATTATTTGCATGTCAGTGTGAGAAAGAGAAACATCGATTGATTTCCTCTGCTTTGCTACTGGACTGGGGATCCAAGCTGCCATCTATGCATGTGCCCTGGCCAGGAATCGAACCCACAGACTTTTGGTGTTTGGGATGACGCTCCAACCAACGGAACCACACGGGCCAGGGCCATTTTAACCATTTGGAAGTGTGCAGTTCAATGGTATGAAGTACATTTGCATTGTTGTGCAACCATCGCCACCATCCATCTCCAGAACTTTTCCGTCTTCCCAACCGGAAACTCTATTCCCATTGAGTAATAACACCGCCTTTCCCGCCCCTGGTGACCACAACTCCGCTTCCTGTCTTCGTAAATCGCACTATTCTAGGTACCTCATATACGTGAAATTGGCTGGCTTAATTTTAGAAGACACAAGTGGAATAAAATTTATCTTAAGCAATAAACACATCAAGCTAATTAACTTGCCTTTTATTTATGTGTAGACCTCCTGTGGTTGGCTTAGTTAGCTAATTCTGAATAGAAGAAAAGTCTTCCCTTTGTGCTCTGAAGTGATCACAAGTGGTATTTAGTTTATTGTATGCACTTTTCCGTTTCAGGAGCATTCATGTGTCCTTCAGCTCCTGTCATATACCAGATACTGCACGAGGCAGGCCCTGAGGGTAAACGGTAAGACAGACATAGTCCCCAACTTCCTACAGCTCGAGGTACAAGGGGACAAACAGGTAACAGGACATTTGAATACTCTAATAAAGGTTCTTCTAGGGGAAATGAAGGTGCTTCAAGCTGCACAAAGGAGAAGCATCACGCTCAGCCTGGGAAAAGGGAGGCTTCCGAGGCTTCCAGGGAAGAAGAATGTCAGAGGAGGCATGAAAGACAAGGAAGAAGTAGGTGGATGGAAAGAGTGACCCCCCCACGGTCCAGGGGTGAGCATGTGTGAAACGGACCTGGGAAAAGTTCCATGGAGGACGAGTCAAGTGTGAGACAGGCACAGAGAGGAATGAGATAAAGTTGTTCCAGGGTACACTTACAGAAGTCATGCAGAGTAGTTTGCATTCCTTCCCCAAAGTGATGGAATGCTGTAGACGCAGCAGTCCCCGACCTTTTTGGCACCAGGGACCGGTTTGGTGGAAGATAATTTTTCCACCGTCCGGGGGGTGGGGGTGGATGGTTTCAGGATGATTCAAGCACATTCCTGTCAAGCTCACCTAACAGGCCAGCATCTAACAGGCTGGGACTTGTACCGGTCCTTGTCCTGGAGGTTGGGGACCCCTGTTGTAGAAGGATTCTTGGCAGTACTGTGACATGATGATATTTCAGAATGCTCCTTCTATCTAGACTTAAATTAGAGGTGGGGGAAACCTGTCCAGGGAGACTCTAGCAAGACTCCAGGGATAACAGCGGCGTGAGTCCCAGTAACAGCAGTGGGAGAGAAGGAAGTGAAACCTCTATAAACTGGCATAAATATATACAATTTTAAAAGCACATACAAAAATGGTTATATAAAATTGTTTTTTCCTAAAGTGTCTCATGCATTCATATGAGAATAAAGCCAAAATTATTAAAATTGGGTAATAAAATAAAATGGCTTTTAAAAAGAGTTTGACCTTAGATTTGGAAATTCAATGAAAATTACAAAAAGTAGATTTCCACCTGAGAGCTTACACTTCACAATGTAGTGAAATAAAGTTGAAATAAGACTGCTTCAATCAATGAAAGAGGTGAAAATGAGAAACAGCAAATAGTTATAAACAGACTGCCGAACGAAGCTGCCAAGATTCACACCACGCGCTCGGCCCGCCGCCCCGACGAGGCTGTGGGCTGTGTGAGTGTGAAGGAAATGCGAGCAAAGGAAAATGTCATGTGGAGCGACAGAAAAAGCTTCTGCTTGTCTATGTGCCTGTCTATTCACATAAATAGGTAGTGAGGGAACATCCAATTTAAAATCATGGGTTTTTTTTTTTACAGAGTTAAAAAAAAAAAAAAAGCCACAGCTCTGGCCAGGTGGCTCAGTTGGTTAGAGCATGGTCCCCGTGCGCCATGGTTGTGGGTCCGATCCCCGGTCAGGGCACATAGAAGAAGCAACCACTGAATGCATAATTAAGTGGAACCGCAAATTGATCTCAATTTCTCTCTCTCTAAAATCAATTTTTTAAAAAGTCATTGCAATTTTTGAAAATTTCCTGGTATAATTTCAGAGAACTGACATCTATGTGGCTATCTTAACTGATACCTGTCTTCAATAAATTCATATGAAACTTAGAAGGCACTATGCATTCTTAGAATATTTCCCAGAACTCTTGAAAGTGATAGGGCCAAGTATCTAGACGTTTTCTGAACTGCTGAAGTTAGTTTTACTTTGTTCCCTTAAATTGTTTCAGGCAGATTTATTAGGTATAAGTGACAAACAATGAACTCCATGTATTTAAAAGGTACAATCAGATAAACTTAAGAATGTATTTACCCATGAAACCATGGGTAATTAAGAATTTTATAACTTTATGTGAAACACATACACATACAACTCTGCCTTTTTTGCACTTTATATAAACAGCATGTAATACACATGTTCCTTTGATAGACATGAGTTGTTAATAAACATCAAAAATCAGCCATTGGGCCAAGGAAACTCCTGACAAGGTCACCGACATCTGGTCCGTGATCTGAACAGAAGAGCCTAGAGAAAGAATTAGTGTCAATCTGATACTCAGTGATAAACGGTTATCACCAAACATCCAATATGATGCCAGGAGTAGTAATAAAACCGGCCAGCTAAGTGCAAACGGAACGACCTCAGGTTCGATGGAAATTAGCAGCTCTGGGTTGCTACCCAGAGCAGTCACGTTGGCCGTAAAATTCTCCATCAGCCTAAAAGTATAGGAATCCCTACAAGTCTCACTGTGGCCCTAACACCCCTGCTGCGCCAGCCACAGAGAGCTCAAAGGACCTGGAAGCTACTGGGGCCTCCTTCGGTCCCAGCCTTGGTTCTTCTACTCCTTCCGGTACATCGATACCCTCCTCTTGCCCCCCTGGCCTGCCTCTGGGCCTGCCTCTGACCCTCTTCCTTCTGTTCTGGTGACTCTTATGGACTCTCCTATCAGGCTTTTTGTTCCCATTGGTTTCCCAGTGTCTGCCACGCATCTATCCATGGTTCTCTGATTTGCACGTTTGAGGGCAGCTATGGGTTAATGGAGAGAGTTGTGGATTTGGAAAGTTTCCTGGATTTGGAAGCATTTTCTCACATTATTACGACTTTAACCACTTCCACTTACTGAACACTCACCAGCTTGGTGGTGGTGGGGTACTATTGTGTATCAGGCATTTTCCACAGGTAGTCTCACTCAACCGCTACAGCAAACATCTATGTGGGAAATTCATTGTTATTGACATTTTACAGATGACAGATCTGAGAAGGTGAGCAGCTCATCCAAAGTCACATAGCTAATAAATATCCAGAGAAGGCGCTGCAGCTCTCGCTCCAGGGTGCAAGCACTGTTTCTCCGTCTAGCATTTAAGCCTAAGGGGGTCCTTTGGCATTTTCCCTTCATCTGTTACATAGTGATCAAATCAGCACAAATATTTTCACCATTTTGGCACCAAGTTAAATATTTTCTAAACATGAAATGTGTACCATTATTGAGAAGCCATATGAAAAGAATGCACACAATTTTGTGGCTGACGTGTGTATAACTTTCTAAAGGACAATTTGGTAATATGCCTTACAAATTTTGAAAAGTGTTCATTTTATTGTTTTTATTGTTTTTTTAAATATATTTTATTGATTATGCTATTACAGTTGTCCCATTCCCTCTCCACCCTTTATTCCCCTCCACCCTGCACACCTGCTGCCACCTGCATCCCCATCCCTTTCAGTTCACGTTCATGGGTCATACACATAAGTTCTTTGGCTTCTACATTTCCTGTACTATTATTAACCTCCCCTGTCTATTTTCTACCTACCATTGATGCTACTTATTCTCTGTACCTTTTCCTCCTCTCTCCCCATCTCCCTCCCAACTGATAACCTTCCATGTGACCTCCATTTCTGTGATTCTGTTCCTGTTCTAGTTGTTTGCTTAGTTCATTTTTGTTTTTGTCTTTGTTTTAGGTTCGGTCATTAATAACTGTGAGTTTGTTGTCATTTTACTGTTCATAGTTTTTATCTTCTTTTTCTTAGATAAGTCCCTTTAACATTTCATATAATAAGGGCAGGGTGATGATGAACTCCTTGAACTTGACCTTATCTGGGAAGCACTTTATCCACCCTGCCATTCTAAATGAAAGTTTTGCTGGATAGAGTAATCTTGGATGTAGGTCCTTGCCTTTCATGACTTCAAATACTTCTCTCCAGCCCCTTCTTGCCTGTAAGGTCTCTTTTGAGAAATCAGCTGACAGTCTTATGGGCACTCCTTTGTAGGTAACTGTCTCCTTTTCTCTTACTGCTTTTAAGATTCTCTCATCTGTAATTTTGGCTAATGTCATTATGATGTGCCTTGGAGTGTTCCTCCTTGGGTCCAACTTCTTTGGGACTCTCTGAGCTTCCTGGA
>PVJI01011915.1:0-54008 GCA_004026765.1 Micronycteris hirsuta | reverse complement strand
ATTAAGATCCGGTGGCAGACAGGACCAGGTGAAGGAGATCAGCAAGCCAGAATTTTTTAAGATACACCTTTGCCGAATTAATTCCCATCCCACAGACATGATCCACACTTGCTCACACAGGAGTCACACGGAGCTGTGCTCAAAACGTGTATATTCTCAGGACTGCGTTTACACACGTGTGGAAATCACTGCTACATTTTTCTACTCCCATGAAATTGTATCTCTATTAGGTAAACTTGAATCATCATTTTTTTTTCCTAAATGAACTTGTAAAAATTAAGGAGAAAAATACAAAGTTTTCAAACTACATGGTATTCATGTGTCTGTCAAATGATTTAATTGACCATGTCCTAAAAGAATTTATTCCAACCTAGTGGAGGTTTCACTCTTTTAAAGATGAAAAATGGCCACTTTCATAACAGTTTAAAATAAAGAGGAAGTCAATATTGTGGTTTATTTAGTGGAGTTCAATTTCGTAGAGTGAATAAAAGCCTTCAAAATTCAAAGCTCTTCAAGTCACCATTTATAAATACCCTTTGGGGAAGCTGGCTCTCTGTATTGAAGTTACTTGAGAAAAACAACAATGCAAATTATCCCATTTAATTTATCTGAAGTTAGAAACCTTGAGACCCTGAAGAAAATTGCTGAGGGTTACTTTTCTCAGATAAACTTAAAATTAAAACATGGATACGCAATCTTTTCCTTGGTAACTCAGACAGCAAATCAATGATGCAGACTTGCCAAAAATGACCTCATTGACTTAAGGACAAATGGAATGGTGCTTCATGAATGTCACTCAGTGAAAGAATTTCTTTCCCTCAGAGAATTTTGTTGTTCCTGGATCCACTACTCCTCATTCGTTACAGTGAGCTGTGGGCGCTTTGATTCTTTTTCTATATGCTCTTTTGACTGCAGGTTTCGGCACTTGTAGACATGAAATAAAAAGTGAAAAATAGGCATCAAATATAGCATTTTGTCTTACAAAAGACCACTAAGTAATTTAAATGTCTTTTTCAAGATGATCAAACACAACCTTTTAATTGAAATATGTAAAAAGTAATTCATTTGATTTATTTTAATGTTTCAAATTTCCCTCTTCCTTGGAAGTAGAAGGAAATCAATGGTCTGCCTCTACATCCTCAAGCTCTTCCCTGAATGTTTCCTCTAATGCCCAGCCTCCAATAAAAAGTAGATGAAGCTCTCCCACATGGAATTTGGTCATTTTATCAAAATCCATATATTTTCATATAAGTGGAAAATATCACCTCACTCTTCGCTTTCCTAACAAGTGTATTTTTGAAGCTACTGTTTTTGTCTTAGGTTAGAAATAATCAATAAAAAGGTCTTTAATCATTAAGCTTTACACAACTTGTTTACCTCTCCGTAGGATCCTACTCATTTTCTCATATGACGACATGCTAGTCACCCCCGCCTCCTCCTCTAATGACTTTGGCAACTGCTTCCCAGCCTAGACTTTGAATGGATTTTTGTATTTGTGAATGATTCATCCCAAGTCCTGCTGTCTTGCTTTCTTGACCACCTCTTTGCTATGGCCTGATCTTCCATTTTTCCAACCCTCTTCTTGGTCATATTATGGACTTCATGATTAAACCAAACCTTCAGTCTTTGAATCACAATTTCATATATCTTAATTTTACATATTTTTATTTCTATACCTTCAATATTCATATTATCTAGCACTTGAAATATATACAATTTTGTTAAACTGAATTAAATTTTAAAAACTCAAGTGAACAGGCATACTCATTATATACTATAGTACCAAATAGTTTAGCTCAAGAAAATAATTTTCAATGTAAAAACAAATTAGCTTACATTTTTCGTATGTGAGCCCATTGTAATTTTCAAAGAATTCTGTGATCCAGATCATTTAAAGAATTGCAGTCATGATTATGTATATGTATGTATATCTATAAATGTTGTTGTCTATGTGCATATATAAATATGTACATATACACACAAATATATATGTCATTATTTATGAATTTGAGGGTATTTTACTCCATTGAAAGCAAGAAGGATAGTAAATATTTACTTAATGTGTTCCTTTCTTCCAATTTTTAATGACCAAAATAGCAGGAGGGATGTTTTATATTCCCTTTTATCTAACATATCTGTAGTCATTACGAACTCTGTGCATGGCATGTGCTCCAAAAAACCTAATTTTAAAGTAATGAATGTCATTGGAGATTCTACTTAGGTTTTGGGACAAGAGATGGTAAGTATTATCAGGATAAGAAATGAATTTAATGAATATGCAATTATTCTATGTAAAAGAAGCCTGACTGGAAATGGCAGATGATAACAACAAGGAAAGAAATAAACTAAAAAGGCTTACTAAAGAGAGGGAAAATAAAGACAAAAGCAGAAAAATGAGAAACTATGCAATTGTATAATTAAAATGGAACAGAAAAATCTATCAAACTTCATGAAAATTGTATTTGCATGCAGGGAAAAGACAAGCAAACCCAAATTCATATAAACTAGGCTTACTAAACCTCTTGGCAATAGTCATATTGGGATGGATACATTTTTGTTCTGCATTATGGGATGCTTAGCAGTATTTCTGGTCTCTACCACCAGGTGTTAGTAACAACCTCCTCCTAAATTGTGATAAAAATGTCTAGACATTGCAAGATATTTTCTTGGAAGCAAAATCACCCTGGTTGAGATCCATTAATTTAAACGGAAACAGTAAAGAACTTCACACTCTTTAAGGGAGTAATTTATTCTGCTCTTGTGAACAAGAAGAGAAAATTTCCAGTCTCCTTAGCTTTAACGTGCTATTGGGCATCAGTGACACCTATAAGGCATAAGCCAGGAGACATAGGAAAAAGCTATGTCACTGGCAATTAGGAAAGTAACAAGCAAAAACAATGCAAAAAAGAAAATAAAGATTTTCATAGAGGAGGATGAAGGTATGGCTAATGAAAAAAAAAAAAAAAACACACACAAAATTTACTATGTACTAGTGGTATAGTGTATCCTCCAAACTCTAGAGGTATATTTTATTTGTTTTAAGTATTTAGTAAAAACAATATCAGCTGCTCTTTTTTACATAAATTTTTTTTTACCATTTTTACAGTTTTAAAATGTAAAGATTTATGGACAACATTACACAGCAAGCCCTACAATTTGCATTACAATATATGATTGAGAATCACTGTATAACTTCACTCCTGCTGTTTTGTATTGATTGTACACTATGTTTTTCATTAGACCACCTTTGAAAACTTTATTTCAAACGCTTTATAGATTTGGCAATTTGAATAATTGCCCAGAACTGTGACTCTATAAGTGACTAAAACTGTATACTGCAGGAAAACAATGTTAGTCAGTGATTTAGCTGTACTGACAGCTAAAATTTGAAGACTCAGTATGGCTTTCTTAAATGATTCATATTGATTAGGACCACTCTGTGAGATGAACAATTCGGGGGGCGGGGGGTGTTAAATGTATGTTGATTTACAATTTATGCAGTGTGCATTCCATGAAATTTGGTAAATTTGCTTTTACTCTTCAACTTTGTCCATGCCAATTGCAATATAGCTAGGATCCTCTGAGGGAATGGAACTACGGAAAACTTAGATTGAGTACGTAATAGAGCAAAATAGGGGCGTTTCTATTTAGCCTTCCTCCTAAGGTTAAAACTCAGATAATTCTGTCATGCATTATTCTCCCCTGTAAAGAGGCCCCAAAACATAAACCTGAACATCACATTTTCCACACTGAGCACAGACATAAATGTTTGCCTAAATTAGCAGGTTATTTCATGTTCTGTTTGACTCAGTACTAATTCTGTTTTATATTTACAGGCAGTCAAACTCTGATGTGAAAACACACGTACTAATTATCACTTTATAAGGAAATGCAATTTCCATAAGGTAATACAACCATTTGGTGGACTTACAGCTTTCAGTCTAAATATTATATCTTTAGTGATTTACATTCTATGATAATTTGTTTCACCTGTTTAAATCTGTGAATAGATCATATATGTACCTCCTGTCCTTTAGAAGTTGCTTAATGGCATATTTAACTTCTTTTAATAAGGAAAGGATAATTTCTGACTGATGAATGATAAATACAGTGTATAAACTTAGTAAAACAACATAGGGGTAATAGTAAAAGAATAAATTTGTTATTTTAAAATAATTTTTAAATTATTAATAATACAATTCATTAAGTGACTAGTAGTAGAATCTCTAAAGAAACTCATACAATCCTTTTTCGATATAAGTAGGCTTAAAACTAAAATAGTAAGAACTACACTTATACTAGACACTTTTTTTATTTAAAAATGATATTTCACTGTCTATATAATTGAGGTATGTATGAAGCTATAATTTTATTTAAATATTACATACAACAGTGAATAATAACATATTAGCCAATGAGTACATACATTTGTTCTATTTTTTTCATATTTGTTCCTTACTGATACCAATTAGCATAAAATATGTAATTATAAGAACTTTACCACATGGACAAGATGGATTTCAAATTTTGTTCTCTCCTGAACATTGATTTTAGCCATTGTTCTTTTAATATTTGTTTTGTCTGCACATGAGTTAATTGAGAAGATAAGAATACTGAAAATGTCTCTTCTGAAACTTTCCTAGGATCATATGCTTTGATTGAAGAGTCTTGCATCTTTCATGTGATGATATAAATGGTGGAGAAAGGTAGATCAATCAAGTTTTTTTATGGAATTGATACTATC
This sequence comes from Micronycteris hirsuta, assembly GCA_004026765.1. NCBI lineage: Eukaryota > Metazoa > Chordata > Mammalia > Chiroptera > Phyllostomidae > Micronycteris > Micronycteris hirsuta. The sequence continues at coordinate 49,264 of PVJI01011915.1, read as the reverse complement.
CAGAGGTTCCAGCTTTCCTGAGGCTCTGGGTGCTATTACTGTAGAGCTAAAATTAGCTGTAAACTATGAAGTTTGAGAGTGACTGCAGGACCGTGGTGTGTAGCGTCACTGGTGTCGCCCTCTCTGATGACGCTCGGGAAAGCGAGTCAGGGACAGCCCTCTGCGATTTTACAGTGGTTTGAACTGAGCCTTCCTCACAATCCATATATGCATTCTAAAACTACATTAAATTATGTGTTTTTAATTGTTATGTTCTTTTCTAAATTGCTAATTGTTAAATGTGTCATATTTGAGGAGTTTTCTTTTCCTCCTGCTGTTTGATCACATTAAGAGATCATAATTCTTTTTTAACAATCTCAGTCTGTCGATTGATGTGTCTACAGTGTCAAAAGCAATATTATATGCAGGACTTCTCCGAATAAGCAGAAAGAACTGAATTAGTAAGCACAAATGTTTTATAATAATATCATTTATTCATATCAAACTGTTATTAATGTAAAACAGAACAAGTTACCATTCATGCATTCAGCGGATATGCATTGCTCATGATAAATTTTTATAGATGGCTGGCTGTGATAATTGAGCTGTAGTTACATAAGTCATAAACAATTGGAGGAGATTGAATGAAGGATTATGGGAACTAAGCCATTTTTGCAATTGTTTCATAAAGCTAATAGTAGATCAAAAATTTTTTAAAAAAGAAAAACATCTGTAAGATTAGAATGTTTAACATACCAATATGATAACTATTTCCCTAGACAACTGTCTTGAATATTTTAATAAATATTACAGAATAGTTTTGTTTTATACACATACATATGTATCAGTCTGCTCAAGCTACCATACACAATACTTCAGACTAAGTGGTTTAAGCAACAGACATTTATTCTCTCACGTTTAGGAGGGGCCAGCAAACTTGGTTTTTAGTAATGGCTCTTTGCCTCCAGACAGCCACTCCTCACTGTGTCTCACGTGGACGTTCCTTTGCGTGGGTGCAGTGAGAGAGCTTGAGTTCTCTGTCCCTTCCTCTTCATATAAGGACACCAGTCCCACGGGGTTAGGGTCTCACCCTTATGACCTTATTAACAAGAATTGCCTCTAAAAAGGCCCTTTCTCTAAATATTGCTATTTAGGGCTTCCTATTCCACATCCACATTGAGGGCTTCAATATGCAGATTTTGAGGGAACACAATTCAGTTCATAGTAACATACATACATGATACACACATTCAACGTAACTTCAAATTAGCTCACCAAACTGGTGACTGATTCAATCTCACACAATTTGGAGCTGCTGCTTCTGGTTGAGAAAGGGCTTTGGATCTTACATGTGCGAGTCCTTTAAGCAGTTTTAATCATGTATGTATTTTCAATATGCCGAATGTCCATCAGCCACCTGGCCTCATTAGTTCAAGATCAATTAGTTTTTGGCTATATCTGGGTCACAGTAATTTAAGAAAGGCAAGATTTTTTGTTTTGTTTTGTTTTCTCCCTGTATTTCTTTCTGGAGCTCAGGCTCTAGGTAAGCACGGGAAGAAATTAAAGTTTCTCCAGTTTTTGCTCAGAAACAGAAAGCTGCATGAGAAAGAGTTTATAGAAAAAGTCTGAAGTCAGCAGCCTTCTTGGACCATCTTTGCAAAGGAGAGCAGAATAAGAAAATAGAAAGGTCCAGAATCTCTAGTGACCTTGGAGCCCTCCTCCATCCTGAAATTTCTATCTTAATGTACACAAAGAATGAAAATGTTATCTTTTGTTACTGGTTTTGTTGTTGTTAGACATAGAAAAACATATTTCTACAAAATAAAAGGGCAAAAATAGTCAAAAAGAGTGCAAAGCTCTGGTAAGAACACTTTCTTCTTAAAAGCTTCTCTCTTTTAACATTAGTAAGTGCTGTATAAATTAGCCCTAATACATAAAATACAAATACATAAACAAACAGACATAGTTTACTTGACCAACTAAAACTTCTAATAGTGTTTCATAGTACAGGATGGGGCAAAAGTAGGTTTATAGTTTTGAATACGAGAAGCAGTTTATTCTTGCTTATTATTAATTATTGTGTTATTTTCCACATGAACAACTGTAAAGTTACTTTTGCCCCACCCTGTATGTTATTCAAAGTCAGATTAAAAAACAATAAGGCCAACCTTCCTGTGATGGATTACCCCATGTTAAGAGAGCTGCAAGGAAAAAATATGCACATTTAAATCTCCTAATTAATAATTTCAAGAATTTGGTCACCTAACTTTATATTTTATAGGAGTTAAAAGATTTCTAACTTTGTGGAAACATAGTCTTGACAGAGTTACACAAAATTTTTACCACATACATCTGTGAGCCCAAACGGAAACATCTAGACTTAGATTGGTAGCTTCTCAACTGTTTTATCCACATGAAAAAAATTATTTAGCAACTAAGGAGCTGTTCTCTTGATTTTCAATATTCATGCACGTATCTCCAAAATCATGCTTCAAAAATAAATATATATGTCCACCTTGGAAACAGAAAAGACAAGATAAGAATATTTCACATTTTAATGCTTGAGTTTTCTCCCATACAATGCCATAAAATATTCAAATACGTAATAAGAATCCTATGTGGCTTTATTTTCTCACTATTTTACATTTATGTGCAAATAATGGTGTGTTAAAATGTTCAAGTACATTTATATATTTTGTATATTTCTATAAATTTCTAACTTTTTCTGCTTAATATACTTTAATGCTCTGTTATTTGGCTCATAAAATTTTATGCCTATGATATTTGCATTGTAGATAGTATCTTGTATCAATATGATATGACATTCTTTGTCCCATTGAATGCATTTTGCCTTAATTATACCTTGCCTTAAATTTATATTGTGACATTTAATTTTGCTTGTTTTCCTTTTACATCTTTGCCCGTTCTTATGCCTTCAAGCTTTCTCTGTCCATTTGTTTTAGAAACAGTTTTAGGATGCAGCAAATAGTTTGTAATATTGTATTATTATTATTGATCATTTTGAAACTAATTTTCTTTGCATTTTAATTGGGTAAAAATCATTAACATGTATTATTATAACTGATGTGGTTGACTTTATTTATTTTGTTTTACATTTTTTTTTGTTTGTCTGCTCTGTAGATATTCAAGTTTCCTGTGATTGTTTTAGGTTTTGTTTTAGATTCATATACTAGTTGGATGGAAAGTGAACGTTCTGTTGTAATTTCATAAGCTTTCTTCTTCTGCTTATTTGCCCAGTAATTTTCCCATACATTTATTTAGTTAACCTTTCCATGCCCTGCCAGAGCTTGGGAGAATTACACCTCCACATCTTCAAACTGATTTTGCAATCTCTACCAATTAACTAGAGAAAAGAAGCCATGTGCACTGCTTGTAACTACTAACATATTTTAATCTATTTCAACCACTATAGTTTGTGCTTTCTATTTACCTAGCTTTTTCTGTGCTTCATTGTTTCATCCATTCTAATTCATTGCCTTATTTGAAGCATGGGCATTTTTTGTTTTGTTTTGTTTCCTTTTTATCTTATTAATTCAGAAATTATTCTCTTTTAATTTGTTTGTGAATACTCAAACTTCTGTTGAAAAGACTAACTTAAAATTTGTAATAGTAAGAAATATATCTATCCTATTCATTAACAAAAAAAAATCATAGAAAGCTTGAAATCTGGTCATTTCATATGCGTTTATACACGATGTGATCTAATTTCTCAACGTTCTGGTGCACCGGACGAAGCTCCTACCAACTGCGCCACCTGGCCAGGGCACGATGTGATCTAATTTCTAAATCTTTTTAAAATTCAAATTAGTTACAAAGTAAAAAAATTAGTATTTTTGTAGATTAGCCTATATGTTTACCACTGGCATGTGGAAGTATTTTTTTGAAAAAGACTTTCTTTTTTTCTAATGGTCTTTTTTTGTGATAAACACTGTGTTTTTACTTGTCTAACTAGAATATTAAAATTGTCCTTATGGTTAAATCATAGGTTAGCTGAATACAAGCGCATGGCTTGACAATTAGTTATTTTCATAATAATTTGAAGATATTATAGCACTATATTTTTCTTATGATTGAGAAAACTTTAATTCTTATTGTAATTTAAATTGATTTTAATAAACTATTGCCTTGTGACTGCTTCATTCTTATACTAAAATACACTTTTTCTTTTCTCTCTTTTTTTTTTTTTTTTTTAGGAAAAGTTCACATTGTTACTCATAGATTAAAACCAACACCAATGATCAGTTTTTAGCTGTTTGATTCAAGTTTTGGTGATTGTGGATGCATTGTAATTTCCATGCCAAAGAAATGTAATAAAGGGTCACATCACAATCTCTCTAACAGTATGTTGAAAAAGAGGAGATGGGCCAAAAGCAATATACTATGTAATTTCATGTGTATAAAATTCTAGAACAATACAAGATAACTTAAGGTTACAAAATGGAAAGTGCTGTCTCTGTGGATGCCTGAATGGAATAGAAGAAGACACAGGAGATGTGTTTTGGATAACAACCACCCTCTCACTCTGAGTGTTGGTTATATAGCATATGCAATTAGGAGAAGTGATTGAAATGAGCACATGAGACCTATTTTACTGTATTAATATTTATACTTCTTAAAGTATTTATATTATACTTCCAAACCAATAAATATATTAAGAAAATGAAAAGCAATCAATAGACTGGGAGAAAATATCTGCAATACCTGTATGGCAAATCTTGTATACAGACTGTATGAAAAATACATACAAGCCAATAATAAAATGAGAGACATTTTATAAAATATATGCACAAGATTTGAGGAGATACTTCACAAAAGAAGATATACAAAATTATTTGAGAAAGTGTTCAAAGTCATTAGTCATGTGATAAAAGCACATCGAAGCTACAAAGAATAGCCATTTATACCTACTAGAATGGCCACAATTAGCCTGACAAGACACAATAGTAGCCAGGAGGCAACTGGAATTTATATTCATTGGTGCAGGACTATAAATTGTACAACTTTGGGATGCATTCAACCTTTCTTCCAGCAATTATACTTTTATATATTCACTAAGAAAAATGAAAATTTATGTCCATCAATAATTGGTAAATGAATGTTTACAGTAGCTTTATTCATAATTCCTCCAGATTGGAAACCATCCAAATATCAACAAACAGAATAAAGGATAAACTAGTAGTTTAATATCCATACAATGAAATATTAGTCAGTAATACATGGAAAAATTTGCTGATATGATCAACAACATGTTTCAAATCTCAAAGTTGTCATGTCAAGCAAAAGGCAAGCAGGCCAAAGAGAGTACTTACTGTATGATTTCACTTACATAAAATTGAAAAACAGGTAAAATGTCTGTCATGATTGAAAGTATATTAGTGGTGGCACGTTGACAGCAGTTGGAAAGTGTGGACTGGAAAGAAACACAAGGCAATTTTGGGGATGATAGAAAAGTCTATATCATATTTGGGGTGAAAGTTACAGGGCTTATTCATGTTTCAGAAAACATCCAATTTTACCTTCAAAATATTTACTTACCATTATTTAATTTTAACTCATTACAAAAAAATGTATCAAATAAGATGTTTTTATATTTTATGAGACTACTGTTTACAGTAACTTTATCACATAATAATAAATGCTTTTTTTGTAAAACAAAAAACACTATTTAGTCTCTTTGGTGAAATTATTTTTATGAAAATAGTGTAAAACACTACACTAATAAATACAACTTTGCTATCAGCTTGTTCACATCAATCACTTAATAATCTTTATATATTTGAAGGGTCAATATTTCAATATTCAGTATACATACATATGAAAGTAAAATTTAACAATTTATTTTGTATACGTTTTATAAATAATTATGCTAGTCTAGTAATTTAGATAATGTATTTTGTTTCTTTACCAATTTAAGTAAAATATATTTAAAAATCAATACTTTGGTATTCATATTTGGATAATGCTGGTTTATGTCACCTTATAGCAAGTTGTTTTTTTTTAGAATTATATAACATAGATATCTCTAATAGAAAATTGTCTTAATAATACAACATAATACAGTTGCAACATCAGATATTAGAACTTCAAAATGAGGATGTGTTGCTTCACTAAATTAAATAAATCACATTCCTTAGGGAATAATCATTGCGGCCATCAATACAGGTCATAATGCCCATCATAAACACACCAACAAACAAGTGCTGGTGAGGTTGCAGAGAGAAGGGAACCCTAGTGCACTGTTGGTGGAATGCAGACTGGGACAGCCACTGTGGAAAACAATATGGAATGTCTTCAAAAAATTAAAAATGGAACTGCCTTTTGATCTGGCAATTCCATTGCTGGGACTATACCTTACGGATGCTGAAATGCCACTTCAGAAGAAGATGAGAACCCCAATGTTCATAGCAGCACAATTTACAATAGCCAAGTGCTGGAAGCAACCTAAGTGCCCATCAGTAAATGAGTGGAACAAAAAACTATGGTACATTTCATTTAAACAATGGAATACTACACAGCAGAAAGAAAGAAGGAGCTCCTACCTTTCACGATTGCATGGATATATCTGGAGAGCATTATGCTAAATGAAATAAACCAGGCAGTGAAAGATAAATACCATATGATCTCACCTATAAGTGGAACCTAATCAACAAAACAAGCAAGCAAAATGTAACCAGAGACATTGAGATAAAGAACAAACTTACAGTGACTGAAGGGGAAAAGGGAGGGTGATAACGAGGGAAAGAAAGGGAAGGGTCAAGTCAAGGAACACATATAAAGGATCCATGGACAAAGCCAAAGTGGGGAAGGATTGAGGGTGGGAGGTGGGGGTGGATGGGGCCGGGCGAAGTGGTGGCAGGAAAATGGAGACAACTGTACTTGAACAATAATAAATAAATAAATAAAAATACGTTCTCTACTGGTTAGTTTTGAAGTTATCATGAATTTTGGATCTGCACATTCTGGTGCCATTCACAGAACTGTAAGTTTGAGTTTGAAGTGTACCTGACATTGATATTACCCTCTGCTAAGTATTTGTTTCACTGACTCCAGAAGGATAGTGGATTTGCTCAGAAGAGAAAACCCATTCTCATATATCTCTTCTGTTAATAAATGTTTTAAAGATTTCAAACTATATCTCAAATTAGCATTTTGTAGTTCGGTTTTCATTAAATATTCCTATAGTAGGTAAATTTTTTTTCTTTAAAGATTTAATAAAGAAATATTCTAAAAAAAATATTCAACTCATTCTATTTCTAGTAATTCTCCAAGTTATATAAGAATTGTTCTGGCCCTGACTGGTGTGGTTCATTTGGATAAGCATCATCCCACTAAATGAAAAGTTGCCAGTTTGATTCTCATCAGGGCACATGCCTGGGTTGCTGCTTTGGTCCTGGTCAGGGGGATGCAACAGGCAACTGATCAATGTTTCTCTCTTTCTCTTTCTCCTTTCGTTCCCCATTCTCTAAAAATAAATAAATGAAAGCTTTAAAAATAATTTTTCTAAATGTTTTTAATTAAAAATTAAGATAATATAAATGATTACTTCACTTTTAATTAATAGGTATATCACCAAGGAATATAAACATTGCTGATTAATTTACACATATATAAAATATAGTTTAATACCTTAAATTACACACATAAAATAGAAATAATAAATCTTATCATCTAACATTACAGAAATATTACTCAGTATTAATTTCAATATATGTTCATGAAATAGACTTGGTAATAATAGGAAGTCTATTGTTTGTCATTTTGTAACAATGAAATAGATGAAATAGATTGATTATAGATTACATACTAAACCTTTAAAAATGATCATTTGTCATTCTTCAATCATGGAAAAATGATGGGCAAATCATTAGCATTCTTGGCACAACATTTGTTACAACATTAAAGAAACTCATAGGAGGTGATTTTGAAATTCTTCAAAGATGAGAAAAAGTTTGGATATGAACAAAAGCCAAAGGTCAATATATAATGAGGTAGATATATTGTGCCGGGAACCAAAACCAAAAATAGGTCAATTTGGTGTGCACCTCTTAAACAAATAATGGCAGCTAGTTATGATTCTACATTGTATATCTGTATACATCTATGCACATGAGTCCCTGTATTTGTAAATATAGTGTTGCATTTATTACCCAAAATACATACAATATTATATTTTATAGTGCTCCAAAAGGATTTTTAAAAATACTTTATAATGACAGAGCAAGCCTTTGATTTAATATAAAATGATATACTAAAATAAATTTTATAAGTATTACTAAGTCCCGTTTTCCAAAGCATGTATGCTATCCACATGCTTTAGGATGACGACAAGAATGGAAGTATGCCTGTAAATGGTGAACTTGATAGTGGACCAAATTTAGCTGGCTGCCTTTTAAACTTCCATACTTAGAAGTTTTATGCATGAATTGTTGCATTTCACAAGAACCCATTCTCTGCTCCTTGCATTTATTTTGAAAGTTAAAGAAAAATAAAATGTCATGGTTATATTAGTTTGTCTTGATTAACAGAAAGATACTGTAATAAATAATTTTAAATAGGTTTAATTATTAACCATGACCCCTGCCCTTGTATATTTGAAGAAAGCAATGCCTTTCACTATGTGGTTATATATGTCTCCTGAGCAAGTTTGCCAGAGCAATGTTGGCATAGATTTGCCAAATGATAAAGTCTCCCAATACATGGAATTGCAGGTGGAAAAGGGGGCAGGATTTACACACACCAAAGCTAATATACATAGAACAAGGCAGTTCGTGTCACAAAAACATTCAGATTTTTTTTTCAAGGCAGGAATAGAATGTTTAAATCCTTTACTTTTGAAACAATCTTTTTAGCTTTGGTAAATATCAAATAGTCTAATATCAAAGAGAAAACTTCTTAATATTGGTTTGAAAGATATTCTGATGGTAGGAGAGAGGAACTCTACCTACTTTTAAACTTTCACCTTTTATTTTGTTTGGGCCATAGAAATTTTACAAATGTGAAATCAGTATAGTTCTTTCCTTTCAATTAGCCATCAATTTGGCATGTAACCATCTTTTACCAGACAACTCCCACTGCCAAAATATGAAATAAAGCAAAAACACCAACTGAAATGTGTATATTTTTGAGTAGCCTTCAGTTGGTAACCATGTCCTCTTTCTCATCTCACTTGGTCCCTAAGGAAGCAAGAAGTTCTGGTGATTTTTTTTTTTTTTTTTTCTGAAGCACAGGAGAGTACAACAAGTGCTGAGTACTGCTGATAAAAAAAAAAAAAAAAAAAAAAAAAAAAAAAAGTGTAACACTGTGCATAAAAAATGAACATAAAAATGTAATAAGAGAAGTAAAATGCTGAGTTAAAGTATACCATTGGTTTGGCATTTATTTTATATGGTGATGTAAGAACCCCTGCACTCAAAACATAGGGAGAGTAATTTTGAATAGTCTTGGTAAAAAGATCCTAGAAATTATGTAGTTGAGAATTTGTGTTATTCAAAATGCTGGCTATTCCAGTTTTCTTATTATAAGATATATATAACTAAAATGATAGAAGAATAAGCTGATTCAAATTTTAAACATTTCAACATTTAATTTTATTTCAGGAAGCAAGAAGCATTTAAAGAAAGAGCATTTAAGCTGATCTTAAATTTCATTCTACAGCAGTTAATTCAAGCCTGTGTTATACGATGCCATTCAAGCTGTTGTCAAATGACAGGTTTATATATTCTGAGTTGTCTGCCAACATTCTCATTATGGTTTCCTCCTTCGGCACTGACTATGTATACTCTTTCAAGCACTATTCACCATCTCAGCAAAATTTTAGCTGCTAATAAATTTTCCTAATATCTGTATTTGTGGATAAAGGTGCTCTTTTTCTCATAATTTGGATTATGGTTTCAATGAGAAATGGCTCTAGTGCCTTACTTACTCAGAGCGCCCCTTGGTAAATCAGAAGACACCTCGTCATAAATATCCCTGAGCTCCTCTATGGCTTCTGACCACTCGTAATTCTCACAAAGCAGTTGAAACATAATGTTTCTTCTTAAATCCAATGGGAAGCCTAAGAGTGTTGAAATCAGGGGAAAATGGGCAGAGGTACAGGAATAACTGTGTTGGAGTTTTCTAATTAATGAGGGAAGGGTGGAAATCACTGCTAAGGTTCACAATTTTAAAGTAATATTTAAAAATATCAATGGCTATTTTAAACTACCATATCATCGGATGTTGTCGGGGCATCAAACCATTGCTCTGAAAATTGATTTCAAAAGGAAGACAGTACTGATTATTTATCCTGAATTTCTGTACGTAATATATTTTAAAGTCTAAATGTACTGATGAGGAAAAGTTTCACTTTATGAAATATTTGTGTTTAGGAGACATAGAAAAGTAATATTCAAATATCACCATTATTTATTCCCTAAATAAATAATGAATCAGGAAACAATCATTACTAGGTCTAAAAATTATGATATGGAAAATTGCTGCAATTTTATAATGGATGAAGGGAACCAATATTATCAGAAAGCCAGTTGGAAGTAGACATTATGTGCCTTAAGATATTATCATTTAGGAAGTAGAAAATAACACCTAATTGAATCTGAACCTCTGGATCTAATGACCAGTTTACACAGAATGCATAAGGCAGAGAAAGAGTTAAATAGTACAAGGATGCAATCAATTCAAATCATAATGTGGAAAATTCTAGAGGATAAATAACTGGGTTTCTTGTTCATCATATAAACAAACAAAAAGGGGGCAATGGGGTAACAATTATATGTTAAAGAGACATATGAAACATATACACACCAATGCTGTGTGTAGATATTGTTGAAATACTGATTCTTACTAAATAATTCTAAAAATACATTTTTAAGATAATCAAGGGCATTAGGAAACAATAGCTTAAATTTAAGAAATATTGCTAATTTTGTTGCATTAATTACATAGTGCTTATATAAAAAAATTAAATTCTTTGGTTAGGGTTGCACTTACTTTAAAATAATCTAGCCAAAACTGGCAAAAAATGAGAGAGACAGAGACAGAGAGCAAAAAAATATGTTTGATGGCTGAGACAGGTTAGCGAAATAATAATACTTGCTGATACTTGCTGAAGCGTACCTGAGAAATCATTGTACTATGCTCTTTGTTTGGTACATATTTAAACGTTTTCATTTAAAAATACAATACTGAAAAAATAAGTAGTGTGATACCAGTTTTTAAACATTTCAGAAATGAAATTAATTTCAAAGTTTTTTAATTTTTCATATTATGCTATGATGAGCACTTTCAATATCATATCTATTTGTACCACATTTTTTGCAGTCACATTCTTAGTGATGATAGTTTAGTCCTTTATATGAACTTTTTATATAAACTTAATAAATATAATAACAATCTCTAATTTATCTATTATTTCAATAGTGCCACACTTCAGTTTGGTAAAGATGAGTATAGGATTAAGATTAGGGACCTTTTAAACTTATTCCAGATTCAGAATCTTACCTCTAACTGTCAATTCTGAATTTACCATAGAATTGTATTTCCAAATTTACATGAAATCTAAGTTCCAAGTTTACATGGAATCAAGCTTCAAATTTACGTGTTTCAGCAGGAATTGAGCTTTAGACATCCACTGACTGGCTTTTGGGTGGTACACATCAGGGATGATGGTGATGCATATTTTTCTAGAAGGTAGTGATTATTCCCTTTTCATACAATTATTTAGTATTTACATGTAAACAGATATAAATACTAAATAAGTCTGACCATTTCAATAACTTCTTTAGAACATCTAGACAAAGTATTTATGTAGATAACTGACTGAGGATAATTTTAGAGTAATGTCTCCAGAACTGCGAAGTAAAGATAACTGACAAAGCTGAAATGCATATGAAGATACTTCAATATCAATTTTATCATATTTTTGGTAGTTTGTATTATGATGTGTAAAAACAAGAATGGCTCTAAAGAATTTTTTCTAACAAATTATGTGAGTCCTATGAATGAATGAGTGAAGGAGAAACGTACCACTCACCGTGGGACATGTAGCCCAATGTTTCACGTTTAAAAGAAACCCCAGTAGAACATGGGATGGCAGGCAGGCCCAACGTGTGTGAAAATGGGATTTCCTGTGGGTAAATCAGGATGGCATCTTTCCTAAGAGTTGTTTTGTCCTTGCTAAAAAAACTCTCTCACTCTGGATCAAAAAACATATGCTAATTCATATCTGGCTTCCAAGACCAGTGCTAATCCTTTCGAGTTCAGCCCAAACCCGTTGTCTTCCCATTTGCATACCTCTCCTTTGAAGGGCCTTCCTGGCTGTCTATCACCTGATGTGAACCTATGTTTAGTAAATGAAGACCACTCTGAGGTAATGTACCCAGGAAAAACAATAAAAGCCTGTCAAGGCAGGGGTTGGGCTCTCTCCTCTGGAGACAGTGGTTGAGGCATTCTTGCCTGTCCCGGGGGGGTGGGGGCGATGGGGGGGTGGCTCCTGGGCCCTGCTCCCTCTGTTCTTCCTCACTCACTCTGGCCCACTCTCGGGTCCTCTCGACCTCTTGCCCTCTCTGGTCCGCTCATGGTCCCCCTTGCTCTCTCTCTAGCCGGCTCCTGGACCCTGGCTCTCTGGCCCACTCTCGGGCCATTTCTCTTGGCCTCTCTCTGAGTTCAGAGGGGGGTCATGTAGTCCCGGCTCTTCTAGTCCTATGTACTCCGTGTGAATTTATTTACACACCTGCCATAGCATACAAATTCTGCTGGATGAGATTTGCGACAAATGAGTTCTGTAAATGTCTACTATGTGAACTATCTTTCCATAGACCTAGCTGTAGCCTCCCAACCGTTACTAGCCAAGCCCTCTACAGTCTGCCTTAGAGGGATGGTTAGCCTGCACAGAACACCTGGAGAGAGTTGAGGCACTTTATTTAGAGAATTCTGTCCCTGAAAATTTGTATTGCAATGGCTGCGTATAAATAATTTTACACATAATATACTGGACTAGAAAAATCCAGGACCACAAGTCCTCTCCATTATCATCCTGGAGAGAGATGAGCTATCCCGGATAGGCTTTTTTTCTCTCGTTTCTCGGGCACATTACATCTCAAAGGTCTTCATTAACTATGCATGGATTGTAGATTTACTTTAAGTGCATCAAGAGGATAGATATGCAAATGGAAAGACAATAGACTCCTAGCAGAACTTGGGTCTCAAGGAAACTAGGCATGCATTAGCATAAGCCCTTTTGATTGAGAGAGAGAGATTTTAGCAATAGCAAGTTTTTAAATCTAAGAAATATGCCATCCTGATTTCCCCACAGGAAATTCCGCTGCCACACGTGGGTCCTGTTTGCCAACCCATGTTTCCACAGACGTTTTTCTCACGTGAAACATTAGAGCTGCAATTCCCAAGGTGGATGTATGAATTTCCCTTACTTTCCCAGTCCTTGTTTGACTGTGGGGGTACTTCCAAACAGTGCAGTTGAGACAATATATTGCTACACAATGAGGCTAAGGGCACCTAATTTATACATACGTCAAATTCCACATACTCATATCTTCATTCACAGTCTATGACACAGACTACTCCAAAATCCCTCTCAGGTTTTAAAACATAACTGCATTCTATTATTTTCTGTTCCCGTTTATGTTAGCAAAGCACTGCCTCAACTTTTTAACCACCAATCTTCCAAAGCCTTTCTCTCAGTGTTTGAGCCAGTACAGACTAGGCTATGCTATGGTAAATAATAAATTCCAAATCTCAATGGCTTAGTGTAGTGGAGGCCCATCTATTCCCTGATCAGTCCACATGCCAGTTACAAGCTGACAGGACAGTGCTCATTGTAGTGACTGAGGGACACAGGCGAACTGTCTCCAGTACTTCCTGTCACCATCGCAAAGAAAAGACAGGTCTTGAAGGTCCTCACACTGGCCATTAAATCCTTTGGCTGAAGGTGACACATTACATGGCTATAAGTGCATGAATAGAGTTTATTCTTATATTAGCATTTATTAATTATTGTATTATTTTCCATATGGGCAACTGTAAACCCAGTTTTGACTCACCTTGTATATCACTGATAGAATTAGTCAGGAAGTCTGATGCTAGCAAATACCGAGAGGGGCAGAACCTGATTGTTTGGTAACAATCGCTAGCAATCACCACACCTGCATCTCCACAACACACAGACACATAGACATATCCCCAGGTATGAACAGGCTCTGTCATTGCCCTCCATATCACAAATGTCAACGTTTACATTGCTTTTGTATCCTCTGAATAACATCTTGTTAACTAAGAATATTTTGTAGAATCTCATTGTGAACAAAAGGTAAATAAAATGTTATTTTATTTCAAATTTGTATAACTGCATTAACTTTACTAGCATTAGCTAACATCATATAAAATAAAATCATGAGAAAGTAAATAACCATCATGATATTCATTGTTAAGGGTTTTATTCACTTAAAAACTATTTAATGACTAGGAAGCAATATATTTTTTAAAAATATTATATACCCTGAGATGAATGTTGAAATCAAACAGTGCAGGGTATTATATTTTTTCTCAAATGCCCTATGTGTCATTTCAGATCCTATGTAACAAGGGCTTTGATTAGTGTGGGTGATTATATAATTGCAATTTGAGTTAATTACTACTTGTCATTCACTCTGTACCAAAAGACTGTATGTATCTCCATTGGCAGCTTGGATAGCCTTAAATAAGCTTTAACGTCTCTCTTGTTCTGACTACTTTAAATTTAAGGCTCTTGTATGAGAGATGATACAGCTGACTTACCTATGATTGTTTCAGTGTGGATAACCCCGTCATGAAAAAATCCCTTTTAAGGATCTTTAATAGGTCCAGAATCACAGGGCTTTACTGTCTTCTTTAATGAAACTTAATTGAACTATCTGAAAACCCCAGAAAAGAGAAAGAGAATGACAGACATTTTTAATTTAAAACTCAAAAACTAAGACACATGGCGTATTTCTAAACAAAGCAAAAAGACCTACTTTACAATATTACAAATAATCTTTTGGGCCTGGGCCTGTCTCTCACGAATAAGTTAGTGCGTATGGCAGTGGGAGAGATTGAGAAAGGTCAGAAGAACAGCTGTTTAGCTCAGATTTTACTGCTTGATATCTCTGTTACTTTGTTCAAATTGTTCCTCCTAGTTGCTTATCTATTGCACTGGCAAAAGATTTTCCTACTCAGAGATTTGTCATGCAGCACATCCTCCAAGGAAAACCACATTGCCCTGATCACTGGGCTTGCAGTTGGCAACTTCAAGCTCGGCCTTCAGGGATCGCCTCGAGGCAGAGACATGCTCTTCTTACAGTCACCTTCCTGGGGGCTGTGCACATCTGCAGACAGAGAGAATAAAGGCCTCATATTTTCAGTTGCATTCTAAGTAGAATGCTTCTGATAGGATATTTTAACTCTTGAACTTTTCACAGCAGTAGCTGAGGCTGCCATTGGGGTCTGCACAGCAGCTCAACCTCTCTCTAAACCCAATCCCACTCCCTCATGCCCCAACCAATGCTGATGCCTGAATCGCAGGTAAGCATCTTGTAACCCTACTATTTCAGAGACGTCTTCTCAGTGAGCCTGAACTGTAACAGTCATAAAGATCATGCAAGATAACGTGATTTAGAGCTTGGATACAGTAAGCACTGTAGATAGGTGAGGGACATCCTGATAATTCATCTGTCAATATGAACTTTTGCCTTTTCTGAATGTACATGAATAACTCATTTTTCAATGACTTTATATAAGTTTAATGGTATAATATTTTGGAGAAAATTTTATTTAATTTTCCTTGGTCATTTTGAAAATACTTTTATCTATTGTAAAAGAACATAACCCTTTTTATCAGTAAGGAGGGCAATTTTATCTCATTATTAAGTTGGATGGATGGATTCATGACTATTACTATCACTATCATCAGTGTGTTTCATAGCACATACATTTACCATGCACCACATGCATTCCACTACAAACATAACACTGCACATATTATTTTAAAAGAGGGAAGGGATGGGGACTGGGTGGAGACAGGCAAAGTGGGGGGAATGGGGACATCTGTATTAGAGTCAACAATAAAGTAAAGGGAAGGAGGGATTTCCTCTTAGAATTAAAAGGAATATAATTATAAGAAAATGTAATATAATCATTAATTTATAATTAAAAGACAAATAATAAATGGGCCCAAGAACTGAGCTCTGGCGAAATATAACCTGATGATTGCCACTAAGGTGGTGTTAATAAACACAGTTAAATCCTGAGGGATAAATGATGAACAGCTACACCTAGAAACAAGGTAACTGCACTGCTTCAAGAATGAACTCAGAGGCTTTGCCCATGCACAATTTTGTGTTGTCACTTGCTTCTACCCGCTGTGTCTGAGATCTTCTGGGAACCGCATTCAGAAAGTGCAGAAGGCTCCAGGTTTGTCATCCTCCAGGTCCTTCTCCCTAAGATTCCCTCTTCATACTTACAGGTAGGGGATTCTTTTTTTTTTTTTTTCTAGGAGATTGTTTATTTACTGACACAGAATTCCCATAGATAGACTCAGTGATATCTTAGGCAAGCTGCCACCTGAATGTTAATATTTTGGGGAAGAGAAATAGTCAAAAGTTGATAGTGGAACACACCTGAACTAGAAACCTGAGCGTGCCACTTCTACATACTTACACCACTTTCTCTATGAGGGGTAAACTTGGTGTCTATTTCTTAGTGTTTATCTCTTAGAACTGTTGTCTTGGTTAATAACAAGAAATAAAGAGCGTTTTCATTTGGGAAGTATAGCAAGTTTTCAAATCACATTTTTTAAAAAGATTTTTATTAATTTTTTTAGAGAGAGGGGAAAGGAGGGAGACAGAGAGGGAGAGAAACATCAATGTATGGTTGCCTCTTACATGGCCTTCACTGGGGGCCTAGCCTGCAACCCAGGCATGTGCCCTGACTGGGAATCGAACCGGGACCCTTTGGTTCCCAGCCCACGCTCAATCCACTGAGCTACACCAGCCAGGGCTCAAATTACATTTTTTAATGTCGTTTCATTATAATGTTGATGAGATGTCATAAGAACTCAACCCCTGTTTATATCAATTAATATATGGTAAAAATTGATTACCTTAAACGTTGTTCCACTTAAAGTTGCAGAACCTATCGACGACCTTAAGTGAGTACTTTCTGTTCTAGAAGAATCTTATTTACTTTCCCTGTACTAGTTTTTCTTTGTTTCTGGTCTGGTTTATCAATCTTGAAATGCTGAATGAATTCTACTCTAAGTTCTTTTTATTCACATCGCCTATTAAAATCTACTTTCTTCTTGCTCCTCCTATCCTCTTTCTCCATGATCCTAGAGCAAATCTGAAACTAATAGAGAAGATATGTGCCTGCTTTATAACAATTGCTTCATAACAAACATATAGAGAACTTAGTGACATATAACAAAAATTATTTGATTATGTTCATGGGTTTTGAAGTCCAAAATTCAATGAGGGCATGGTAAAGATGTTCATCTTTATTTAGATACCTGGATATGGCTACTCAGGTTTCTATAAACAAAAGGGACAAATTATGCATCCCACATACATTCAACATACATGGTGATCAGGATGGGATAAATGTAATATATATTCTAATGCCTACCCAGAAAGGTGGGGGCAGGGAAACAGGCATTTGATCTTAGCAATTCTGAAATACAGCTGGGCACATGCTCCTAATACCTTGGTTAGGGCCCAGTCCCCTGCAATGATTGCCCATGGCTCTAAATTCTGACTTCTATATTTGTGGTTTGTCTCACTGATTCATACTTCAGTTTCCATTCTAAGTACTTCCTAGTTGGAATTAGGTATTTTTTAGACTGCAGTCTATGTGCAGAAGTTTAGAAATTCAAAAATCTCTTTTTACTTTGACTTCTCTCTATCCTTCTTCATTAAAGCTGATATTATTCCTTTAAAAACTTTATTTATTAACTATCAGTTTATACTCCACTCCACTGAATAAAATCCACACCCACAAATATAATGAAGATAAGTCTTTTTTTTTTTTTTTTTTTTTTTTTTAACCTGGGATCCCAGTAAGAAAATGATGGAACTACACTTTTAAGAGTTTAGGGACACTGTTGTCTAGCCAAGTGGCTCAGCAAGGCATAACTTTACATTCTTAGTTGCCTTTGTGTTGAGCTGAGTTTTCTGATGTGCTTCTAATCTCTCTGAGGTCTTCCAAACATATTCTGCATTCTGAGAGGCCATGTTTTACTGGCAGCGCTTTGTATTTATTTGATAATTGTCTTAAGTCCATCTATTACTTTAAAAATGTTTCCCTAGCCTGAAAGCCTGTCCTACCCCTATATATTTTCTCAATTTTCTAACTAAAACTGAAAGTTTATTTTTTTAATTATCTATCTCCTTCCAAATTTTATCATAAGGAGTGAGCAGAAGAAAATCTTCATAGCTAAATCATTTATTTTATTTGGTGCATTCTCTGTTTTCCCCATTACCATCGATGACAGTATTAGCATACTTTCTGCCATTGCATACCAAAGATAGCTGTAATCTCAACTTCCAATAACACTTTTTTTTCAGTTTTTCTTCAAAACTTCCCCTTGTGGATGCTCATTAGGTTTCTGCCCACTGCAGACCCTCAAACTGACACCACATGTTCTAGGTTTTGTTACGGCAGCATCTCAATCATAGCACCCAATTCTGTGCCACCTTTCTGTTGTTGCAAAGTGAAGCAGAATGTTTACTCTTTCTCTGTGGAGTCATAGTTAAACATGTGCAGGAGAAACCTATCCACATTCAGGGTACGCTAGTGGCTATGCAAATTGTCACACAGAAGGTGCCAAAGTGATTGAGATTCCAATACTTTTGAATGGGTACAGTTCTCAGGCAACAGACTTATTACAGAGAGATTTTAGAGAAAGAGAGCAGAAAGGGGAAGACTTCCAAAACAACATACAGTTAAACAAGAGATACCCTCGGTAGACCTAAGCCTCTTAATTTTGCGTGACAGACAACATTCCATTTCTCTATTTTGATTTCAGTTTTAAGCTGATTTCTTATGGAAAACTTTAAGCTATCTAAATAGTCTTCAACTCATGTTTCCTTCTTAATACTTGATTCATTAACTCATATAAACATTAGGTATAAATATTATGTTACATTAGTTCTCAGGAAAGAAACAGAAAAATCCCATTAAATCTTAAGTCTCTCTGGGAGATAATATTTAGAAACTGGCAGAATGAAAGAATCAGAAAAAATATACTAGAAGGTATTATTTATAGAAGAAAAGAACAGTAAACACAAGGAAAAAATATATAGTCACTGACATTGTATTTGATAGAGAAATTGAATAATATGAGCATTAAGAAAAACAATTAAGTATATAGTTCAGAGCCTATTATAGACTTAAAAGACAAGCTTAAGTACAGAGTTGGAAAGAAATGACAATTGATGGGTTGAGGGATGGATATTGTCAAAGGAGGTAGAAGCTGTAAGTGAAGAAGAAAAGCGCAGAATGAGAAGTGATGGGTGTTAGCATGCTGGAGAAGCAAAATTGAATGAAGTGTTTGACTTTTGTTATTTATTTTGCTGGAGGTTAACTCTAAAAGACTGAAGATCAAATGGGACAAAGTCTCCAGGGAGACTTATAAGAATGTACATATATGTTTGGCTTTTCCTTGTTGGTGCTATTTAAGTCAGGACACCATGATTTAAAGGAGTAGCTTGTATTCTTTCAAAGAAGCAAACATATTAAAAAAATTTTAATATGGTTTCAGGCCATTTGAACATGATCTTGTTTTTTCCTATTTAAAATTAGAATTTTACCTCTTAACAGAATCTTCCTTCTTGGATTTTTGTAAAACCCTGGTAAATATAATAAGAAGTATATGAAATATATATTAATATGTCATGTTATTACAGCTATAGGAGAATCAATATGCCTAGCAGATACTTATGTTTCATTGTTTGCTAATTGTAGTAACGCTCAATGAGCTTTCATCAAACCTTGATCTTTATGCAATAATGCAATATTCCTCTTCAAGTTGTCAGTAGGACACCCAGCTGGTGGTGCCCAACAGGATATTGGAAATGCAGCATTATTGAGGGAGTGGTTCAGGCTGGAGATGTAGATTTGAAAGATATTTTCATAAAGTTAAAAGCTGACACATTGGGAGCAGATGTTGTTTCCACAGACTATAAAAGAGAACAGTTTGGCAAAAAATAAATTGGGAATGCTTACTTTTTCTGAAGCATGAGAGTGAGAGGGTTTGCACTATGGGTGTTAAATAGAGGAAGTGACTGAAATAAAATTTGATTTATTTTTTAAATTTAAAAGGCTTAGAAATCTACATGAAATATTAAAAACAGTATGTAACCAGTGCTAGTAGTCATATCATCTAGCTCATTATTATTCATGTGTATATTTTATAGTATTTCTATCAGTGAAAAGAGTAGTATTTTTAAACAAGTTTCATTTGTCAAGAATATATTCAGCTCTCTGTATTCCTTTTATTTTTAAAAATATTCTTTATATTATGGGATTCACCTAGGTGATATATGTAATAACATTTATTACTTTTCAATGTTGGGTAGTTATTACACTGTCTAAAATAGATTATTATCCCTTTATCAAAGGACTTTGGATCCTTTTCTGTATTTTTTGCTAATTTAGACTATGTTCCAGGAACATTCTATTGCAGGTGTTACTCAAGTGTTATGAACAGAAAACATTATAAATACATGGTACGTGAATTTTCAATTTCACATCATAGTGTCAAATTGTTCCTCAAAGTGATTGCACCAATATTCATCTCAGCCAGCAGTGTTTAAGAGTTCCCATTATTCCTCATCTTCCCTGCAGTTTGTTAACAGAATTATACATTTTTTACCAATTTGATGGATATCTTTGTGGGAATTCTTTCCACACGCATGTAAACATGCGGTTCCGGAATTTACACGTTTTGAGCACAGCTCCGTTTGATTCCCGTGTGGGCAAGTGTGGATCATATCTGTGGAATAGGAATTCTCTAATGGGAATTTGGCAAAAATGTATCTTAAGAAATTCTCTGAATTGCTGAGACTCTCTTTCCCCAAAGTCAGGAAGCTTAAGTTAATGAATCACTGCCTCAATGTTCTATAGTCCTAAAAGTTAACAGCCCTAGCTAGCTCACCCTCAAATTACTTGTCTCCTGTTTAATGTATACCCTGGTCCTGTCTGCCACCAGACCTGAGTTTACACCCTAATTCTCTGTTAATGAGTAAACCTACCCCTGTTCTGCATAATCCCATGAATAATCAATCCAATGTAAATGTGTCCTAAAACTTTAATAAAAACCCTGGCTAAGCTACCCACGAGGCCTTTTCCCAAGATGGAGGAATTGGTCCCGTGGCTCCGGACTCTAATCTTCCCGCATGTCTCGGTATGAGATTCTTTTATGCATCAGGTTACGGTCACCCACGGGTTTCACTGGGATGGGTTTCACCCACGGCATATCTTGATTTTCTGTGATGACTGAAAGGTTGAGCACTTTTAAGAATATTTATTAGCATTTGTTTTTCTGTTCTTCAATGAATGATATTTAGTTTGTTCATTTTAGTTTGGTTCTTTACATATACATGCAAAGGTTTGAAAGAATTTTATGTACCTAGTCTAAATAATAGACTTAATATATAATCAATATTATCTTAATTTTAATGTATTCAAAGATATAAATCTTTTTTATGCATTCATACTTGCATCCTTGTGTATTTTAAGACATTATTTTAAGGGCAATTTTAGGTTTACTATAAAATTGAAAGGAAAGTAAGAGATGCCCCACAAACCCCGTGGCCCACATGTGAATAGCCTCTCCAATTAACAACATCAGCACATTTATTACAACTGATGAACCTACATTTACACATTATTATCACCCCAAATTCATAGTTTACATTAGGATTCACTCTAGTAATGTACATTCTGTAGGTTTAGAAAAATGAAAAGTGATTTCTATCTATATATATTATTAATCAGTTATGCAAAACCCCATTCACTCATATTTATTTATTTACATTCTCCACCCCCAAAGGAAGGCAAAGAACTGAAATAACCATACAGCTTAGTTCAACATTCATTATTCTCTTTGGTTTATGTAAAGCTTCTTTCTTGCTTTCTCTTGTTTTATCTATCTCTTTTTATGTACATTTCCTAGTCACACCCCCATCCCTTTTTTAAAAACTAGTATGCATAATATTTTTTGTGTGTTCTATAGATACTTTCTATTTCTAGCATCTTTATTTATATAAATGGTGTTATATAGATTTATTATTTTGTTTTTACATTAGTCACTGTTTTTTTTATTACTCATGCGTGTAATTCAGCTATAATATTTCAGGGAGCTGCTTTATAGTATTCTATGAAGGCTTTGTTTATATACCACATTGTATTTATGCAATCTTCCTGTAATTGTCTTCAATTAATAATTACTACAAGTTCTGTTCCATTGAATATCTATACCCTGGCCTCCTTATGAACACCTGGGAATTTTGTTTTTAATAAAGTGTGCCAGAGTGAAATTGCCGATTGCTCTCTAGAATGTCATAATCAGGTAACAGTGCCACCAACAGTGTGTGAACTTTTCTATGACTTGTTGAGTCTTATTTTATTGTTTTAATTTGCATTTTTAGATTAATAAATCAGAGACCTTTTCTCCATCTTTATATTTGAGGTTTTCTTTTCTGATAATTTCTTTTTTTAAGTATTTTAAATTGATTATACTATTACAGTTTTCCCAATTTTTCCCCTTTTATCCCCCCTCCACCCTGCCCCTTCAACCCTCTAGAAAAACCCCCCAGCCCCTTAGGTCATGTCCGTGGTTTGTAAATATAAGTTCTTTGAGTCCTCTGTTTCCTATACCATTTTTTATCTCTCCCTGTCTATTTTATGCCTACTAATTATGTTTCTTTTTCCCTGTACCTTCCTCCCATTCCTCCCTTCCCCCTCTCCACTGAAATCCCTCCTTGTGATGTCCATTTCTCTGATTCTGTTCCTGTTCTAGTTGTTTGTTTAGTTTTTGTTTTCATTATTTTTCTTTTCTTTTAGGTTCATTTGTTGATAGTTGTGAGATTGTTGTCATTTCACTGTTCATATTTTTTATCTTCTTTTTCTTAGATAAGTCCCTTTAACATTTCAAATAATAATGGCTTGGTGATGATGAATTCCTTTAACTTGACATTATTTGGGAAGCACTTTATCTGTCCTTCCATTCTAAATGAAAGCTTTGCTTGATAGAGTAATCTTGGATGTAGGTCCTTGCTTTTCATCACTTTGAATACATCTTGTCAGTTCCTTCTTGCCTGCAAAGTTCCTTTTGAGAAATCAGGTGATAGTCTTATGGGCATTCCTTTATAGGTAACTCTCTCCTTTCCTCTGGTTTCTTTTAGGATTCTCTTTTTGTCTTTGTTCTTGGGTAACTTAATGGTGTGTCTTAGTGTGTTCTTTGGGTCCAACTTCTTTGGGACTCTGTGAGCTTCCTGGACCTCCTGGAAGTTTATTTCCTTTGCCAGATTGGGGAAGTTTTCCTTCATTATTTGTTCAAATAAGTTTTCAGTTTCTTGCTGTTGCTCTTCTCCTTCTGGCACCCCTATGATTCAGTAATTGAAATGTTTCAGGTTTTCCCAGAGGTTTGTAAGTCTGTTCACTTTTTTGAATTCTGTTTCTTCATTTTGTTCTGATGGATATTTATTTTTTCCTTTTGTTCCAAATTGTTGATTTGAGTCTTGGTTTCCTTCCTGTCACTGTTGGTTCCCTGAATATTTTGCTTTATTTCACTTTTGGGATCCTTCATTTGTTTTTTCATTTTTCGATCAAACTCAGTCAGATCTATGAGCATTCTGATTACCAGGGCTTTAAATTCTCCATCAGATAGGTTGGAGATCACCTCCTCACTTAGTTCTCTTTCTGAGGTTTTGCTCTGTTCTTTCATTTGGGCCCTATTTCTTTGTCTTAGCGCAGCTGATAGGTTGTAAGGGGGCAGGGCCTTAGGTATTCACCCAGTCTGGGCAACCCTGTTTGCTATGGTGCTGCCTGTGTGGGAGGGGCCAGAGAAGGAACAGTGCTGCTCTCTCTCATCTCCAGGGCACTTTTCAACGGACTCTCGCATGAGAGTGGGAGGTTCTCCCACACGGCGACTGCTGTAGCCGACAGCCACCTCTGACACTCAGTTTTCCCCTTAAGTCAGCCCCTCCTGTGCAGCCCGTCCCCCTGCCACAGCCAGTCCCGTCCCCATGGTCCGCCGCCTCACCACAGTTTTTCTGAGTCTGCCCGTGCAGTCTGCCGCCTTACCAGTCTGGTTGTTCTGGTTGATTTTTTCTTTAATTCTTTGGTTGTCAGAGTTCCATGCAGTTTGATTTTCTGGCACTTTTGGTTGCTTATTGATTTTTGATTGGTTGTTATCCTCCTTTGGTTTTGCGAAGAAGTGAAGGGTTTCTACCTACACCTACATCTTGGCCAGAACTCTGATAATTTCTAACTGATAATATTATTTGTCTTTTGAGAGTGTTTCCTTGTTCTTGTTTATATGCTAACTTGTTTTCTAAATTAATATATATTATTGGGAGAATTTATGCCTAAAGATAAAATTCATCTTTATAATTAAACATTGGCATTTAGATATTGCTAATATCTACAAAAACCTAAATACTTTGACTTTAGAATTATCAGGTGTATGTGTATATGCATATACACATACATACATATACACATACACATATACACATGTATACATGTATATATACATATATGATAAAAGTTTTTCTTTTCCAAAATAAACACATTTATACAAATTATTTGACAACTCCAGTGTATATTTCCTTTGTGTTTCATTTGAATTTTAATCTCTTATTTTTATAGAGCTATTACTGATCCCATAATGTGGGGAGTAGGAACTTTGATTTTTAAAGAAATATTATGATGGTAATTTTCCTTCATAAATATTATGGTGGTAATTCACATTTTATGGGCTATAAAAACATAACCAGTAGGAAATATTCAGAAATTATATGCATACACATACTGACCCATATGCATATAGAATATTTAAACTTTTTATTTTTATTTTTATCTTTCTTTTTTTAATATTTGAGGGTTGGATAGTCTCTTTAAATTATAAAAATATGAAACTTCCATAATTTTTACTAATCTGGAGATGATCATATGTTGATAAATTCAGCCATTATTTGTACTGAGGTATGTTAAGAAGTTACTCAGAGCAATATAGTATTTTATCTATTTAAAAAAAATTTTAATCATATACAATTCTGTGGAAAACTTCCTACATAAATGTGTGAACAAGCGGCCCTCTAAGTATTGTTATGCACATTGACAAAGACAATGTTCTGATCATTACTGTTCTTGGAAGAAAGCAACCTCTTGGGATAAGTTGCATATTACATATTATAAAAAAGTTAAAACATAAAACTACTTGGTCTTCATGGTTTTATGGTTCAACTGTGAAAACACTTATGAGATAATCATTCTGTAGTAATTTCCAAGCATCACGTCTCTATGGCATATATTCCTTTTTAAGGGAGATTTTATGCGGAATTATTCTCTTCTTCAGCTTGAGGAAAGTTTGGGAAGGTTACTGCATTACCTATCCAAAACTGAGTAGTAAATACAACATGGAGAAGTAACATAAAATATAGGCTAAGATTAAGATGGGGGAATCTGGACAATACTGAATTTCAACTAAGGCAAATAGGTGGACTCCCTTGTTCTTTTCTTGGCATTGAATTTTCCAAATATTGACTTTCTCATAGTCAAATAGACATTATCAGACTAATCCAAAGGACACATATAAAATTTTAGAAATAATAACAGAATTACTTATAGATCTACTGTCATGTATTAGTGAGCATTTTTTAAAGCTGGACATAATCAAATTTAAATTTTTACCTTCACCTTCTTTCATCCAGTTCCACCACCCACATTCTCTCTAACAGCTGTCAGTCAGTCTGCTCCACGTTCTCATGCCTATGTTTCTATTTTGTTCTCCAGCTTATCATTCATTACATTCCACATACAAGTGAGATCATATGGTATGTGTGTTTTTCTGACTGGCTTATTTCACTTAGCATAATAAACTCAAGGCCCACCCATGATGTTGCAAGGTGATGGGATTACCCAAAAACATACATACATAACACACAGGCAACAGTGTGGTAATAGCCAGAAGGAATGGGGGCGGGGGTTAAGTGGAGGTGGGCAAAAGAAGGAGGAAATGGAGATGGAAAAAGACTTCGGGGTGATGGGTGCATGATGCAGTGGGCAGACGATGTTTTATTGAGTTGTACAATTGACACGTGTATCCTTTTGTGAACCAATGTCACCCCAGTAAATTCAATTTACAATAAAATAAAATAAATTTTCAGATATACCTAAGTTATTTGTAATATATTCTAAGAAAAAGAGAAGATAATTCACTTCTAAATGCTTCAAATATTTTATTACTTTAAACACAACATAGGCATAGCCATTTAAAATTTACAATTGATTACAATAGTTAAAAATGCTTTTTTAAAAACATGGGAAAACAAAATATTTTCATATTTCATAATATAAAACCTTCCTAATGGACAATTTGCTTGTCTGTGTCAATAACAACTAAATAATTCTATAATATGCCTACTCATGAATGATATAATTGATCTATATAATTATAAGCATGAAGAAATGAAAGAAATCTGATTCCAGTTTCTCCCACTTACTTACTGAGATAATCTGGGCAATTATATCAACATGTCTTAGTGTCCAGGATTCTGAATGAAGAAAAACACATGATCAACAAGCACCTTACATTCCATGAAAATCTTAAAACTAATTCATAACTCAGTTCTGTGTTCTAGAACTTTAGTCAGTAAAGTCATAGAGGGAAGCGAGAGAAATGACAAATAGAGAGAAGACAGACAGAAAATGGAGAGATGGAGAAAGAGAGTGGAGAGAGAATATGGATGAGAGTGAAGAATGAAATGAAAAGTTGAATGAACATAGACTGTATACATAGAGTCCAATTATCCAAACATCTACTTAAATGAATAAAACAGGATTGCCTCTCTATGTCCATTATAGACAGCAAACAGAGATTCCTTTTACAGGAACACAGATGCATGCCCCTGTGACATGGTAAAAGCTGACCTAGTGTTACACAATAGACCAGGGGGGTGGTGGTGAATGATATACTATTACCAAAAGGATGCCCCTTTTTCTTCAGGGATCCCCACACACACTAGTTTTGCTTTGCCTGCTGCCAGAGGAAAGATGTCTCTCAATGCCAAAAACTGGTGAAAAGGAAAGGAATTATTTATTGAAAAGTTATACAGACTTAGAGTAATGACTTAATGCCTTCATTAAGATACTAAAGTTCTTTAGAATACCCATAAATGCACACAGTCCTTCCTTCCCCCTCTGCCCAGTCCGGGGTACTGTATCTCAGGAAAAGAAGTAGAAGTCCATGATTCAGGCTCCCGACATCATCAGCTGTGTTGCCGCTATGATCTCCAGTTAATCCAAAGCCATGTGGCACCTTCTCATGGCCCACTAGTAAGAGCCTTTTCACCCCTTCTCTTCCAGGCAAAGTCTCTCCTGCTTCCTAAGCCATGTGGCAAAAAGAGCAACCCAAAGCCACGCGGTCCTGACTCTCCCCCAAGCCAAGGGGTCCCCACTCTACCGAAGGCGCATGTCCACCCCCTAGCATGGATGCCACACCTGGGTTTAAATTCCAGTGCCAAGCTTCCTTTGCAGCCCCATTTCCAACTCCTCCCACAATCAGTTACACCTGCCAGCATTCCGGTATTCTTCTAGTTTTACTGGGCTGCCATAGTAAGTCTGGGTAGGTGTGGCCCCATGGCGTGGAGCCAATCATCTCCAAGCTCTCACATAAGCACTGTAACCAGGGGGAGTTGCCTCCCAGTTACATTTTGGATGGAAGTAATTTCCACCCCTCTGGCTCAAAGCATGGCCACAGCTATTTAATATATCTATGAAACCAGTTAAAGGTTATAGATATGTTAAATGATGGTGCCTGAAGTTAGCTGCAAAGCTGTTGCTATACAAAACAGCCCTGAATGGCCCTGCTCCATGTGTCCCATCCCCACCCCCACCCAGACCCCCAGTTCAGACCTGTGGGGGTGAGGACATCATATATATATATTTTTTTTTTCCTAATATTTCCTGGACACCTTGAGTTCTGGACCCCATTACAAATCCCTATTTGGAGCCCCCTTCTTGCCTGCACCCTGTTACACTAGGACAGACTCACTGAGCCATATGGTTGGTGGATATTTAACATTTTTATAAGTGAACATTTCTAAAGAGTTGGAACTAGTTCACATTTCCATGCAGAATGCATAGTTCTAGTTGTTCCACATTCTTGTCAATGGTCTTTTGCTTTAGTTTTAAACATTTTTGTAGATAATGCATTTGTCATTCATTGTGATTTTAATTTACATTTTTTCTAATGGCTAAAGATATTGTCCATTTTCATGTGTTTATTTGCCATCTTTTTTTGAAATATTTATTTATTTTTGGAGAAAGGGAGGCAGAAGGGGGAGAGAAACATCAATGCGTGGTTGCCTCTCCTGTGCCCCCAATTGGGAACGTGGCTTGCAACCCAGGCATGTGCCCTGACTGGGAATTGAACCAATGACCCTTTGGCTGGCAGTCCACTGAGCCACACCAGCCAGGGCCATTATCTGTATATTTTTTTTAGAAAAATATTCACTCAAATAGTCTGCCCATGATTTTCATTTTTTTTCTTTTCTTACTGAGTTTTTAGAGTTCACTATATATATTTTTTTTTAATTTATTTTTAGACAGAAGGGAAGGGAGGGAGAAAGAGAAGGAGAGAAACATCAATGTGTGGTTATGTCCCATGTGGCCCCTACTTGGAACCTGGCCTGCAACCCAGGCATGTGCCCTGACTGGGAATCGAACCGGCAACTGTTTGGTTCGCAGCCTGTGCTCAATCCACTGAGCTACACTAGCCAGGGCAGAGTTCACTATATATTCTGAGCAGAAGTCCTTTCTTAGATATATTATAAGTAGCCCAGTCTGTGGCTTATATTTTTATATTTTAACATTGCCTTTTAAAGAGCTTAAGATCTAATTTTGATTACCTACATAAAATGTTATATTTATCCTCTGAATTCTTGTCTTGTTGGGAACTGCCCTGACTGGTTTCAGAAGCTGTAACACTCCATGGCTAAGGCTGAGTGAGAGATCTTGGGACCCTAAGCCACTAAGGAGACAAGCTTATTTTCCTGGCAGGGGTGCCACCTCTGCCCCCTTTACTTCACCCTACCTGGCCCCAAGTAGATGACCAGTTAGCCAATGATGGGTAAGATTCTTCAAGGGAGGGATGACCTAAGACAGGCATAGTCATGAAGGGGCCCTCAGGGAATGACTTGGAGGGCTATAGAAAAATGGGGTGATGGACCCTCACCCCTTGGCTTTGACATAGCCTGAGTCCTCATTCTGTCTGGAATAAGTCTCTTAATCTCTTGGCTGCCTTACTTCCCCTGCCTACCTTAAACCTGAAAGGATGCCAGAGGTGGGTGCGGCCCTGTGATGGAAAGGGCAGGTTCCCTGGGGCGATCAGGCCTAAGAAAGAATGAATAAAATCCTATGAAACCTGCTTTGCTAGTACCTTCAATTTAAATGATAAGGGTCCAAGTATAAAATAAGTTTGTTTCCCCAAAGTTTTATGGCCCTTTAGCTATCTGACCTTGACTCAAAATAAGCCCTCAGAGTTCTTTGAATGTCATCTGTTGTTAGATCATTACTGCCTGACAATGATTGATGAGCTATACCTATATGCCCTGTATTCCTATGCAAATAAACCCAATAAAAGCCCATTGAGGAACAGGCTCCTGGCCCTTCTCCTTTGAGAGTTCAGCCATCTTTCCTCCCCAGGCAGATCATGTTTTGGTAGATTTATTCTCATCTGTGGTAGACAGGGGGGCACTGTGGGTGGGGTCCCCCACCCCCACATTGTCTGTTGTATCAAAAATCAACTGCTTAGATTTTACTGTCTATGTTTCTTCTAGGAAGTTGTATGGTTTTAGGTCTAATATTTAAGTCTTTCATCCATTTTGAATTGATTCTCATGGATGGTGTAAGAAGGTGGTCTAGTTTCATTTTTCTGCATGTATTAGTCCTATTTTTCCAACTCTATTATTGAATAAACTATTTTTAACCCATTTTATGTGCTTGATTCCTCTGTCAATATTAATTGACTATAAAGGTGTGGGTTATTCCTGGGCTCTCTATTCTGTTCCACTGATCTATATGTCTGTTTTTATGTCAGCACCATGTTGTTTTGATTATTTTGGCCTACTATAGCTTGATATTAGGTAGCATGATTCTTCCAACTTTTTCTTCTTTCTCAGGATTACTGTTGCTATGCAGTACCTTTTGTGGCTCCATATAAATGTTTGAAGTTTTTGTTCTCGTTCTGTGAGATACGTCATTGGAATCTTGATAGGAATTGTTCTGAATCTATAGATGGCTTTAGGAAGCACGGACAATTTAATGATACTAATTCTTCCTATCCATGAACACTGTATGTGTTTCTACTTGTATTTTCTTCAGTTTCTTTCATCAGAGTCTTATAATCTTCAGAGCATAAGTCTTTTACATCTTTGGTTAGGTTTATTCCTAGGTATTTTATTATATTTTGAAGCAATTGTGAATGAGATTGTTTTCTTAAATTCTCTTTCTGATAATTCATTAAGGACATTTAAAATGGAAATGATTCCTGGATATTAACCTTGTATCCTGCTACTTTATTGAATTCATTTATCAGTTCTAGTAGTTTCTTGGTGTTATCCCATGGGTTTGTTCTCTATGAAAGTATCTTGTCATCTGCAAATAAAGACAGTTTTACTTCTTCCTTTCAAATTTAAATGCCTTTATTGTAGCAATATTTTATCTGATACATCTCATCAGGCAAGGCAAACACAAGAAAAAATAAACAAATGGGACTACATCAAACTAAAACGTTATCACACAGCAAAAGAAATCATCAACAAAATAAAAAGTCAACACATGGAGCTGGGGAACATTTCACCAATACAGCTGATAAGGGGCTAATATCCAACTTTATAAAAAAACTTATAAATCCCAACACCAAACAAAAACCCCAAACAATCCAATTAGAACATAGGCAAAGGAAATGAATAAACACTTCTCAAACAGGACATATAGATGGCCAATAGACATTTGAAAAGATGATCAACCTCACTAATCATCATAGAAATGCAAATTAAAACCACAGTGAGATAACTCACGCATATTAGAATGGCTCTCATCAATAAATCAACAAACAAGTGCTAGCAGGATGTGGAGAAAAGGGAACCCTTCTGCACTGTTGGTAGGAATGCAGACTGGAGCAATCACTGTGGAAAGCAGTATGGAGATACCTCAAAAATTAAAAATGGATCTGCCTTTTGACCCAGTGTTCTCATGTCTGGGAATATATCCAAAAAAACCCAAAACACTAATTTGAAAGAACATAAGCGCCTCTGTGTTCATTGCAGTATTATTTACAATAGACAAGATATGGAAAGAGTTCAAGTGTCCATCATTAGACAAGTGGACAAAACAACTATGGACATTTATACAATGGGATACTACTCAGCCATAAAAAAAAGGAAATGTTGACATTTGTCAACATTATGGATGGACTTGAAAGGAAATGTTGACATTTGTCAACATTATGGATGGACTTGAAAAAATTATGCTAAGTGAGGTAAACCAGTCAGAGAAAGACAAATACCATATGATTTCACTCATGTGGAATCTAATGAACTAACTGAACTAACAAGAGAAATAGAGACAGAATCATAGAAAGAGCAGGTTGACAGCTATGAGGGTGAGTATTAGGGTGTGGAAGGAAAAGGACTTATGGACATGGATGATAGTGTGGTGATTGCAAGGGGAAGGGGAAAGGGGGCATATGGGTTATATGGGGGATAAATGGTAATGGAAAAAATGTAATAATCTACCCTTAACAGTGCATATTTGACTTCATCTTCCTCAGATTTCTTTGATTTTCTTGTATTTGACTTTGGATATATATTTCCCTTTTTTCTTCCTAACTCCAATAATAGTTTTGAAACAATGTTTCTTTTTATGGGGGTTCTTTTAGGGGTTTCTTTTGTTATTTCTTATTGTTAGTTTATTAACATCTAGTTGAATTACACTAGAAAATCTATAATATTAAAAGCAAACCATGAAGCAAAATTTACAATTGTATAATTTTCTTTTACCCCTTACACTTAAATTTTATAATATAAATTAAAATGTTTGCTTTATATTTGTATAAGTTAACTGGCTTAGTATACATTTGCTGTTTCAACTTCTCCAACTCACTCTATTTTAGATTTTTTGGGGGCACATAGTGACAACTACATTTTTTTTTTTTGCATTCTTCAAACTAATTTACTTATTTTAATTCTAAATTATAATATTTTATCTGTTGAGTGTATAATATATATAATCAACTAAGAGAGATGTTTAACTTTCATTTTATTATTTAATTTTGCACTATTACTACTTCCTTTTTGCTGCATTTATTATCTATATTTCATTTTCATTTTTTAACCTATAAAACACTAGAGTGTTTTTACCTATGTATTAGTATTTAACCTATCACAGAAATACCTAGTCTCTTCAAACGACTTAAAATGCCTAGTATATTATAAGTTCTTATAATAGTTCTTTTAAGTGTTCATCATTAGATGAGTGGACAAAACAACTATGGACATTTATACAATGAAATACTACTCTGAACTAATTGAACTAACAAGAAAAATAGAGATAGAGTCACAGAGAAAGAGCAGGTTGACAGCTATGAGGATGAGTTTTAGGGTGTGGAGATAACTATTATAAGAACTTATACTAGGTAAGATGCATTTAAATGTTATTTGTCTAATATCATTACTGTAGTTATTATTTGTTTCAGTGTTAAGGTGTTTTCTTACTTTGCCTATTAGAACTACGGAATCTACCATATAAGATCTATGCATGTTAAACTGAGTTTCAGAAGTACTGAATCGTACAATTCATCATGCACATTGGGCTGTATGATGCTTTTTAATTTCATAAAATCATTGTATTGCATAACTATAAAAGGAAAATTATTTCTGTAATTACATTTAATATTGATTTTCTATAATATTTGTGAGAAAGAGACTACATAGAATATGTTAAATATACATTTTAGATTTTAGTATGTACTTCATCTCAATATTCTAGGATATTCCTATGAAGAAAGAAGAGGAAATCTTTGATGTATAGTATATTTCCATAGATTATTGCTTTTTTCTGTAATTCCAGGAACATTCTTGCATCTTCCTATTATTCAGACAGTGGTAAACACATCAGCATGTAATAAAAGCTGCCCAAACAACAAAAATGAAAATACAAATTACTGGCACATGCAAATTGTTCTAAGGTATGTAAGTTTATTATTCTAAATTTCCGTTTATTACAAGGAGGAAAATACACTCTTACAGATCCAAAAGTAAAGTTTTTATTGACATCATTATTATTAAAAATATTAGACTGCTAATTTAGACCAAATATCTTTGATCTAACAGAGCTATAACCTTTTATAGTTCAAGATGGTAAAAACTACGTGTAAATGGAACCACTACTATAGCATGCAATGTGGTGTCACAAGGAGTGTGTTTGCTCCAAATACTTCCGTGTTTGGTTGCTGTGAGGTAGAAATCCCCAGCATCATCTTTATATTTATAATATAGGCACTTTGCAAGTCTCATTGCATTAATAAATGAATAACTAATTTTCCCATATTTAAAGCCTTTTTGGAGGTTATATTCTATAAGCACAAAGTATTATTATTTAAAATATTAGGCTCATGATTGCTAGAACAGAAATGTATAATGTTTTATAATAGAGATTATTTGGTATCATGCATCCCTCAGCTCAGTAGTCATATGAATTTCAGTCACAAAACTTTGATTGTCTGTGGAAGAAAATATTGAAATAACAATTTCCAAATACACCAGATGCCATAATCTGAAAATGGTCTTCATTACTCATGTTATAATGATCCTTAAGTACTTATATATTGAACTGCTTATTCTGCCATTCTTTTGGCTTGTAATAATTTATCCTCAGATCACTTTATGAGAATCATCATAACATTTTAATCTTATTGTTAGTATTTTTTAAATTAATCTGGAGGCTTGCCAAGAAAACAAATGGACAGGCAACAGGAGAATATTGTCAACATCGTGTCCCAACAGAGAGACTAATACTTTTGAGCCAATTGCCAACTAGCTGCCATACAATCAGTTGGCTTTATGCTGGATGAGAATGAATAAAAGTTACTGATAGATCTGCTTTAAAGGTCACTCTGGATTTGCAATATGCACTTATATCTCAGATTATTTAAATCTTTGTCTGGAAGCAAAAATGATACTGTTCACCTTTTCTCTAAAAAATGCTTTGATTCTTTATAATCAACTCAAATAAGTAAATTTGGTAGTAAAAATGAGATGCCTTATTTTAAGCTAATAACTTGCAATTTTTTATAATTCTTAGAGATTGATATTTACATTAATGCTTTGTAGTATTCTAATGATTGCAGATAATGACTTATATGTTTGTCTTTCAATCATTAGCTAGCTCATCTTTTATGACAGTATAAAATTCATGAAATCAAATTTTTGCTTTATAAATGCCTCTCAAAATTAAACAAGATTTTAATAATAGTATAAGATACTTAATCCTAATATGATTTAGTGTTGGAATCTAGGAATCCATTGGTTCTTCATTAACTGATACTAAAATAATTCTGTAATATGCCCATTGACTATGCCCAAGCTTTTTACACATACAAACAAAGCACCTTAAAACTCAGTAATATAATCTAAAAATAAAATAAAAAAACTTTAAAGAATTTAAATGCCACATCAGAAATTATCCACTTGATACAAAAGAAAACAGAGGAGGAACAGAAAACAGATGAAACATAGGGAAAACAAAAGGCAAAATAGCAATCCAACAAAAAGGCACAGATTGTTGGGTTCCAGCCATCCTAATGATGTAAAGCAATATCTCATGTAGATTTGATTTGCATTTTCCTAATAATTCAAGTAACTTTTCATGTGCTTCCTGGTGATTTGTGTGTCTTCCTTAGAGAAATAACTATTCAGATACTTTGCCCACTTTCAAAATTGAGCTGTTATTTTATTATTAATTTACAAGATTTCTTTATATATTCTAGATATTGGTCCCTTATTGGATATATGATTTGCAAAATATTCCCTGCCACTCTGTGAATTGTCTTTTTATTTCTTGATGATGTCTTTTGAAGAACAAAAATTCTTTTGATATTTAATCTATGTTTTTCTTTTGCCCTTTATGTTTTGGTGTCATGTCTAAGAATCTTTTGCCAAATACAAGGTCATGAATTTTTACCCCATTGACTTAGAATCAAAAAGTCAAATAATGACTAATGTTTGCAAAAGTCTGAAAACATATACTGCTAATGGATATTTATAATGCTGTAGTCACTTTAGCAAATGGTCAGGTGATTCTTTAACTACTAAATCCATGTTTCCATATGACCCAGAAAACCCACTCCTAGATATTATTACCAAGAGATATAAAAACAGGTCTATACCAAAAAAAGATGTATACAAATAGTCATAGCAACATTATTTGTAATTAACAAATAGTAGAAACCACTCAAATGTTCATGAACTAATGAATGGATAACCACATGTAGCACATGAATGGATAATCACATATTTTGACCAAAAACTAAATGAAATACAAACATAGTTATACTTTCGGAGATATTTAGCTTACGTTTCTGCCCGTGTCACTGTTACCCACCCCATACACACTATAGTTAAGTATTTATATTACATTTTGAGTTTTTCTTCCACACTTTATTGTGTAATATATCTCCTTTCTTAGAAAAGAGGTAACATGCTGTAAGTATACTGCGTCGTCTGTTTAATGTAAGACTTATCCTGGGTATCAGTGTATAGATACCTGTATAGATCCTGGGCTTTTTCATTGCTTTTACAAACTACATAGTACCCAATTATGTGGATGTGTTTTCTACTAGTTCCTTACTGATGGACATTCGAGTTATTTCCAGTCTTCTGTTGCAAAAGCATGGGAATAAATAGATGTTTGCATACATTTTTTTGTCATCTTATTTTGAAAAACATTACAAGAGATGGGGTTTTTCCATTAAAGACAAATTTATCTATAATTTTCCTAGATATTTGAAAAATTACCTCCATACTTAATGGTCTATTTCTTTATTTTCTATACCAAAGTATAAGTTTGACTTTTATCCTAAGGTTGCAGTAATAAAATGTCAAAATTTTAGGTTTTTGTCAGATGATGAGAATTTGTATAATGATAAAGTATTAATTTTCATGTTTCTTATAAAGAGAGAACTTGAGGAAATTTTTATATGTTTAGGATTCATTTGTATTTTCTTTTATGAATTTTTTTTTTCTTATGGTTTTTCCACTTTCTATAGTTTGGTTATTCTCAATTATAACTTAGGTATACATACAAAAATTATATATACATATATGCATATTATAATCATAATCAGTATGATATTTAATAAAATTACTGAGGGTACCAGTTAACAGCTTTAAGGAAAACATTTTGATTATTTTCTCACTGCATAGTTCAATGAGATTCAGGTAGATTAAAATATCTATCTTTTGGAAACATGAATAACACTTAAAAATAGGGATATTGCTTGATCTTACTGTGAGCAAGACCGTTATAAAGTTTCAGTTAAAGAATGTGTCCCTCAATAAAGCTGGAAAAGAAAGAAAGGAAATGGATCCAGAGGCAGAACTTAGAGCTTTATCAGTCCATTATTGGGATGTGCCGCACCAAGAAGGAGGGAATGATAGAGTGAATCAACAGTGCTGAGGACAAGGTTTCCACAGTTCTGTTCCTCATACTTGCTTGCCTCCTGGTAACCTGGAAGCTGCTTCAGTTCCAGGCATTATGTATACCTTTAAGTTAGAAAAAAATGAAAGAATAATATCATTTTTTTTTCCTATCAGGAAAGCAAAAGACAAGCAGGGTTCTAACTATGTAATGCAAAATAACTAGCCTGGATGTAAGGAGATTAAGAAGGTGGCATATAGCTCCTCCCTCAAAATCAGGGTAATCAAGGAAAAAATGAGAATATGCATATGATACACAGATGAGATCATTTCCCACAAAAGTAAATTGGTTTACATAGTTTTCTTAATATCTTTGTGAGACAAACAGATATTCATGCTTAATCATGCATTTCAGCACAAAACTATAGATCTTAAATTATTTAGTGTTTTTTGAAATTTGAATTCATGAAAGATTGAAACAAAGCAAATTATTAAGAATATTACTAATGTACTCTACAAGTGTTCTTCAAGGACTCTCACACTATTTAAAGATTATAAGCATAAATCACTAGACTATACAATCCTACATTACTAGACTTATTTAATAACCTCAGATCAATAGGAGTACATGGGTGTTAAAACTCCAATGGAAACAACTGCCAGTTTAAACTCTCTATATCCTTTAACTATTTTTCCTAATAGTCGTCAGACAGACCATTGAAACTAGTAGCAACCATCCATTCTTTGTTTAAACAGTAAATTACCCTTCTAAAAAAACAACAGCTTCAAAGTGATTGAATCAAATGTTTCAATTGGATGACATGAATAACTGGTTCAGAAACACCCCTGAAAATCACATGTTCTATCTTCCTCTTCCTCAGACTGACTGTTCCTAATAAAATATATATATATATACCTATACATGATATAAATGCACTATAAAAGTTAAGTGATAAAAGGCAGCTAAGTAAAATAAAGCTATTACCTCTCTCAGAGTACCCTTCAGATGGGAATAAACAGGTATCCAATCTTAATTTTCTTTAAATATATATTTTACATAATAGTCAGCATTTAAAGGAATTTGGCCTATTATATCTTCTAAAATGTATAATGAACAGAGTAGCTATGTCAACTCTTAACCACGAAGTGCTTAGGGTGTTTGTTTTAAGTAGCTTAAGAAAAAATGTAGAAAATAGTTGGTTTAATAAAAGTGATTTATGAACCTTTTGTTAATATTATATCAACATATATTTAGAAGTTATGATGATTTCTAAAACAGACACATTTATGTAAAGAAAAACTAAGTTTTATGCATCCAAAAACTTAATGTTGAATATTGGTGGTTCATTTTCACAACACATTTATTGCCAATGTTGAGCATTCAGACCAAGTTTGTTTTAGATAAAATAACATCATTATCTGATTGTACCATGATTTCTAAAAATATTTTTCATATGCTTTTCTTTTAGTAACTGCCAATGTACTGTATTTTTTTACAAAATAACTTTGATATAAATTTATTGTTTAATTTTCATTAACTTATGAAGGAGGATTTCACTATGCTTTCTTTATTAGGTATAATATTCTGAATTATATTTAGTTAGTATTTATCTGTCATAACACCCCAATTAAAAAATGGGCAAAGGACATGAACAGACACTTCTCCAAGGAGGACAGACAGAGGGCCCCAAGACATATGAAAGGATGCTCAGCATCACTAGCCATCAGAGAGGTGCAAATGAAAACCACAATGAGATACCACTTTACACCAATGAGATACCACTTCACACCAATGAGAATGACCATCATAAATAAATCAACAAACAACAAGTGTTGGAGAAGTGGAGAAAAGGGATCCCTAATGCACTGTGGGAATGCAGCCTGGTGAAGCCACTGTGAAAAACAGTATGGAATTTCCTCAAAAAACTAAAAATAGAACTGCCTTTTGACACATCAATCCCACTGCTGGGATTACAGCCTAAGAATCCTGAAACACTAATTCAAAAGAACCTATGCACCCCAATGTTCATGACAGCACAATTTACAATAGCCAAGTGCTGGAAGCAACTTAAGTGCCCATCAGTAAATGAGTGAATAAAAAAAAAAAGTTATGGTACATTCACACAATAGAATACTGCACAGCAGAAAGAAAAAAAGGAGCTCCTACCCTTTGCGACAGCATGGATGGAAACAGGAGAGCATTATGCTGAGTGAAATAAGCCAGACAGTAAAAGACAAATACCATATGATATCCCCTATAAGTGGAACCTAATGAACAAAACAAACAAGCATGCAAAGTAAAGCAACAGACATTGAAATGAAGAACGGACTGATGGTGGCCAGCGGGGAGGGGGAGAAGGGCGGTGAGAGAAGGTGCAGGAGGGACCATCTGGGAACATGTATGGACACATAGACGCGGCCAAAGGGGGGCTGTTAGAAACTGGCAGGCAGGCCCCTAGCTGGTGTGTCTCCGTGGGTTGAGCACTGGCCTGACAACCAAAAGGTTGCAGGTTTGGTCCTAGTTAGGGCACATGCCTGAGTTGTGGGCCAGGTCCCCAGTTGGGGGCATGTGAGAGGCAACTGACTGAGAGTGGGAGGCGGGGGTAAGTGGAGAGAGGGCTGCATGGTAGGGTAAGGATGGAGGCAACTGTGCTTGAACAACAATAAAAAAAATACAAAGAAAAAAGATATCGTTTTAAATTAGAATACCTCAAATATTCTCTAAGAGAATGTGCCTTTCTTGAATTGGACATTTAATAACTTCTTTATGATTACAACAAGAACATGTCTGGATCACCAATTTAATTCTGAAGGGTTATGTGAATTTTTCGGGGAGATTTTATTTATTTATTTTTGCAGAAAGGGGAAGGGAGGGAGAAAGAGAGGGAGAGAAACACCAATGTGTGGTTGCCTCTTAAACACCCCCTACTGGGGACCTGGCCTGCAACCCAGGCAGGTGCCCAGGCATGTGCCTTGAGCAACTCTTTGGTTGGAAGGCCAGCACTCCATCCACCAACCCACACCATCCAGGGCTGAATTTTTAAATTGATATTTTAATGTTTCTTTGACATTAAGAAGTCCAGAAAAAAGATAAAGACCAGATTTTCATCACATACTACGGTAATAAAATATTATTTGTAATTGATATAGGAATGTTTTAAGTACAGACATATGTATATATTTACATATAGATATACTGATGTTTTGAAGTTTAAAATCATAAAGTATTTATATTTATGACAAGTTTTATTTAAAGAATAATGTTGAATGAAAATGCAATGTTTTCCTACCTAGTCAAAAAAGAAAAATGAAGGCAGGATCATATTTTGTCTTTAAGCTCAAAGAACATATCCCCTTTGATATTTGAGCTTTATTATTTTCAGCTTTTTCAATACAAAAAAGTAAATAGTCCCCTGACTGTTTAATGCTATTTGTTGAATGGTCATATAATATTGTCAAAAGATATACACATAAAAATTATTTCCACCTAATTCGTGATCTCATTTTTACACTGAAATAAAATTTACAGTTGTTTTTAAAAATAAATGAAAAATTCTTAATTTCAACTGCTTCTACATATATAACCTTTATGTAAATTGTCCTTGAGTATCAATGATCATGGCAATTTTTACTGAAAAAAATGGAAAAAATCCAATATATATGTATATGCATAAATATAAACACTGACAAAATATCTCTCAGCTTGAAATGCTGGCTCCACTGTCTAGCTGTGTGGCTCTGGACAAGCTGGCTGACCTTTTTGTGTCCCATATCTTATCAATAATATTGAGATATTAAATGGGCTTGCCTCATAGGATTATTGTAAAAATCAAATGAGCTAATCTCTGTTCAGTATCTAAACACTTCCTGGTACCTGTTGTTGAAATCCCTCAGTAAATTTTAGCTGTTATTATGCCCCTGTGACATGGCCCTTTCATATATTGTTGGACTAAATTATTGCTTCATATTTGGTGACTGGTATTAGTGTCTTTCATATTCAATGTCATTTGTATTTGAACAAATTAGAAGACTTTTTTGAGCAGTGTCCTTTGAGTTCACTATGCTTTACTTGGCAAAGCTGTTATCATTTACATATCAAATCCACTTCAGCCAGTTTCTTACCAACTTATTTATGTCAGCTTTATTGCAATTGCAAAAGCAAATACTGGAATTAAAATCTTATGACAGTAACATGCTAAAAAATTGCTATCCAAGTAATCTATGCTTATATTCTTTTAGATTGCCCCCAAATA
This sequence comes from Micronycteris hirsuta, assembly GCA_004026765.1. NCBI lineage: Eukaryota > Metazoa > Chordata > Mammalia > Chiroptera > Phyllostomidae > Micronycteris > Micronycteris hirsuta. The sequence goes on along the minus strand of PVJI01011915.1, from coordinate 8,064 downwards.
AAATGCAACGCTAAAATAAAATCCCAGAGATTATTCTTAGGCTTATGAAAATGTTTCAGAAACTTAACTTCTAAAAAATGTTCCTGGAGAAACTTCTGCTTTGAAGTTTTTATACAAATTTCCTAAACCAGCCTTATTTTGTTTGTACTCTGAACTGTTTGGATTATGTTATGGCCAATTGACTTGTGAGTTCCACACTCCAGAAAAAGCAACTGTCAGCACACAACTGGTACAGAAGCTCTACAACTAATAACTCAAGAAAAAGAATTAATCTGATACTAGGTATATGATTTTGAGTACTTTGAAAATACACTAACCTTATATAAGAATTTCTGTGATTTTCATAAGTAATACCAGTTACTTAGATATTTCATGTTTCATATATAGCCTAATGTTAAAAATTATTAAAATTATAACAAGAATGAAAAAGAAAATGATTCACAAGAAAATAAATAAGATAAAAATAAAAATAATCACAAAAATTTCTTACAGAAACATATTCATTGAATGAGATGTGACAACATACACTTTTTTTTACAGAAAGCTTTCTGTAAACCATTATGTAAATGGTGGTCACTTCTCTAAGGAAAGCAGGAAGGGACATCTGCTGATACAATAAAGCTTTAACAGCTGGGGGAAAGACAGATTCACTACTTTTACTCTTTATAATAAAGAAATCCTATATAAATTTATAAGTTTATCCTCTTGGCATAAAATACCGGAAGCTTGTGTAGGTAATAAACTCTTGCATATTAAGGTGGAGTCCACAGTTTCTATTGCACTTGCTACCTTATTATAGTTCCACTAGCCCTTTCTGTTTTTCAGTACTTTCAAAATATCTGACTTTTGTACAAACGATATGCATTATGTTTCTCTTTTAGAACTACTAATTAAAATCATCTAAGTATTCATGTCATTTATTCCTACTCTCTTTCCACAAAAATCTATCATATATAGTAATCTTCAAAAATTCCCAGTTCAAAACCTTTACGTTAACATTCTCTCAATCCTAAGAATCTTGTCAGTGCCATTCACAGCTTTCCAATATTTTTTTCTGATTGGTGTCTTTTTCAAATTTCAGCTGTCTCAGAATCACCTGTAGGTCTTATAAAAACCAAATGTCAGGGACCCCTTCTAACATGTTCCCAGGTAATACTAATGGTGCAGGGACCATTCTTTTGGAACCACTTCACTAGAAACCTTGAGTTACAATTATTTTCCCTTTCCAACTGCCATACTTAGCACTCCTTTGATCCCGAGATATTTTAACAAAATTTTAAAATCCTATTGTGTATGCGATTTATATCTCTACCTATATTTTCAGTGCTGTAATTTTAGTGTTGTAATTCAGTATAGCCAAAATGATAAATATATTTTATCATTAAGGCTATAGAGAGTACCATACACAAATTAGATGAGTAATTAATAGTTGCTGTCCCTATTAGTGGTGGTAATTATTGTGTAATTTAAAAATATTTTTCAAGCAAATATAAATTCTGCAACACTTTTAGCTTATTAATATCTTAAATTATTTTAAATTACCATTAAAATATGTCCTAGAACATTTTATTCATTTCTAAAACCAATGAGACTTTCATGAGAAATTAATCATGTTTTTAATTCTTTTCTGCTTTATATTGTAAAATTGATACTTTTAATAGTTCTCTGATGTGTACAATGTGCTAATATCTATGAAGTTTTGTGAAGCCTTTTAAACTCTTCAGACATCATGTCTTCCTCTTTTAAGCAAGGAATAATGAAAACATGTAGATAACATTTTTTAAGTTTACATTAAATTTCTGCAGTCATCGATTGAAGGAAACACACATTTTGAAAATTGTCTCCTCTATTATAAATCTCTGTATAGTAGTTGAGATCTCGGTAAATAAAAGAATGTAAAAAAAAACTAAACTGCCTTAAATAAAATAATGTGGTCTATCAGATGGGATAAAAAGAGAGAGAAATGTCATCTTGACTCAATTTATAAGCTTGAAGGAATCAATGAATTCTTCAGGGGCCCAGATTATTTTCAAAATTGGGAAGGAGGGTAGACTTCATACTAAGATGATAGTACTAATTAAATCCTGAGGGGTTTAGAATACATTTAAAATAGCTTCATATTCTATAAGATTGATCCCTAAATATATAATTCTATATATTCTATAAGAATGATCCCTAAATAATAATAATGAGGGGTTTAGAATACATTTAAAATAGCTTCATATTCTATAAGATTGATCCCTATACTATAGGTATAGTTAGAATACAACTAATTAAAACTTTTCACAGTAGAATTTTAATTCTACTGCAAAATCTCAGTTACTTCAAGGAAGTAAATGAAGTTGAACCCTGTAGAAATGCAACTATTCGATTGATTCCACATGCTGTAATTGATTCAAAATATGTTTAGCTGCAGCTATTACTATTTATTGAGTTCACTTGCATAAATCCTGTGGCAACTTGGCATGATCAACCTATCATTTTTTTGTATTCTATTCAGAATATCTTATTATATCATTCATTGATATTTTAATATAAATAATAAAATTAAAAGATTTGTCATTTGTGTTAGGAAGAATGGTTAAGATTCCTTCTCCTTTTCCAAGATTTTTAACCCCTGGTCATCCAATCAAACACTATTGTAGGGCTTGCTATGTGATGTCTTTGCTGATGGGATTATATTTATTAGCCAGGTAACATAAAAAGAAAAACACAGAAATTATGATGGATTATCCAGGTGTGTTCAGTGTAGTCATGGACACATTCAAAAGCAAAAGAGGAGTGCAGAACCATTAGAAAGATGCAAAGAAAAAACAAAGGAGAAGAAACATAGACAGAAGAGGAGGTCAGAAATTTTCAAAGCATAAGAGGGAGTTAACTAGTCATCTCTGTAATTGAAGCTCAGGTAAAGAGGCCACGAGTCATAAAAAGCAGATGGCTCCTTGAAACTGAATGATTCTAACTAGTAGTCATTAAGCAACAAGCAAAGGGAAATTCCAGTCTTACAGTTGCATTAGACCTTAGTAGTAACAATACCCTGAATTAAACTGGAGGTTGATTCATCCCCAAAACCTCCAGAAAGAAACTACTGAGATATGTTTTTTCCTCCTGAAAGACAGAGTAGAATACTGCTTGCACCACACTATGCCTGGGCTTTGACTTATAGGAATGTGGGTTAATAATAGAGTATTTTAAGCAGCTAAATTTGCCCTTATTAACTATGGAAACAATAAAAACTAATACACCATTCTATTTGCTAAGTTTTGCAGTCAAGTTATTAACTGGGAAATACTGGAACATATATATTCTTTTATATAGGGTTCTGTTACTTTTATTCAGATAATTAAATAAGTAGTAACAATAAATATTAAAATTATTTTAACTTATGCCTTGCAAAATGTCATCTGCATTTCCTCCTTTTGGTGAGGAGGAAAAAAACAATTACTCTTGATATAAAATTTAAGATAATTGCCCAAGTATGGTCTAACTTCAGTTTTCTAAGCATGTTTAAGATAGGCTAGGATAAGCTATGATATTCAGTACTATATGTGTTAAGCACACTTTTGACTTACCATATTTTCAATATGATGAGTTTATTGGGGGGCATAACCCCATCATAAGTCAAGTATCTGCACAAAGAAACAAAATACTAGAGCAGAAATTCCCATACACTCCAGTACCAAAGTAGAAAAACCTAAATTGTAATTGACCAATTATGGGGGCTAGATGTATACAACTCTAAGTATTAAAAACTCCAGGATAACCCAGTCATTGAGGGTCCTCTCTGGAAAACGAGTTAACCAGAGCCTAACTTACTACAGTATTATCAGAGCCTAGCTGACTTAGGAGTCAGGGAAATGCTTGTGAAGTTCACAATCCAGAGTCTTAGGATACTAAAATACTGAAATCTGGAATACTTCCCCTTCCCACTTACCTCATAACCACATTAATAAAGGCCTATTTATAGCAGTTCCTTTCATCTGGTATATCATGTCCAGCTATCAAGAAAAAATTATAAGGCATATCAAAAGGTTAACACACATATACACACACACACTTAGGGGAGAGAGATAACATCAGAGCCAAACATGGCAGCATGTTGGGGTTACCACATTGGGAATTTAAACTGATATGATTAATATGCTAAGGAATTTAATGGATAAAGTAGAAAACATGTAAGAACATATGGGCAATGCAAACAGAGAGATGAAAATCTTAAAAACAAAACAAACAAAAAACAAAACAAAAAGAAACGCTAGAAATCAAAAACGTGAATAGAAATGAGGAATACCTTTGTTGGGCACATTAGTAGTTTGGAGAGGGCTGAGGAAAGAATCACACAGCTAGAACACTTCTCAAAAGAATCATTGAACACCAAAATCAAAATAAGAAAGGCGTCCTACCCCCCTTCATACATGTTCCTTGACGAGGGTGGGAGGTGGGAGTAGGTGTGGAGGGGATGGAGACAACTGTACCTGAACAACAATAAAAAAATAAAGTGACTATTGTGATGAAACAAAAAAAAAGACAAAATAAAACAGAACACGATATCCAAGGGACATATTATACCAAATGGTATAATATGCACATAATTGGAATATTAGAAGAAATATTTGAAACAAAAATGACTAAGAATTTCACCAAATTAATGTCAGACATAAAACCAAAGATCACAGGTTAAGTAATATCAGAAAACACATAGCAGGAAAAAAGGAAAAACAAAAAGAAAACAAAGAAACAAAAACTATACCGAGGCATTTTACTTTCAATCTAAGAAAATCAATAAAAGAGACAATATCCTAAAAGAAACCAGAGGTAAAGAACAATTCACTATACAGGACAAAGGTAAAAATTAAATCTGAATTCTCTTCATAAACTGTGTAAGCAAAAAGAGAATAGAGTGAAATATTTAGTGTTGAGAGAGAGAGAAAAAAAAAACAACAACAAACCTGCCTAGAATTCTATACCCTGTGAAGTTATCCTTTAAAGATCAAGAAGTACTTTCTTTGACAATGAAAAATTAAGAGAATGTGTTACCCCTTGACAAACTTGAAAAGTATGTTAAAATAATTTTTTAGAGACGAAGAAATAATATAGACCAGAAACTTGGATCTACATAAAATAAGGAAGAGCATCAAAAAAGGAATAAGTGAAGGTAAAATAAAAACTTTATTATTCTTATTCACTATTGATATGTTTGTCTAAAATAATTATAGCAACAATGTATTTGATCATGTATGCTTTTGTATATCCACATATATGCTAATACATAATTGCGATGACTGGCAGTGATGGTACAAGAGACATGAGGGATGAGTTCGGATTATTTTATCATGGAATCCACACTACCAAAGAAGGGGTTACTGCTGTTTTGAAAATGGACTTGGGTTAGTTGCAAAAGTCTTTGCAAATTCTAGGGCAGCTACTAAAAAGTGGAAGAAAAGAAGTATAACTGACAAGCTAAGACAGGACAGAAAATATGTTTATATAAAATTTTCAGTTGACGGCCCGGCTGGTGTAGCTCAGTGGATTGAGCGCGGGCTGGGAACCAGAGGGTCCCCGTTCGATTCCCAGTCAGGGCACATGCCTGGGTTGCAGGCCAGGTCCCCGGTGAGGGCCATGTGATATAGGCAACCATACATTGCTCTTTCTCTCTCCCTTCTCCTCTCTCTGAACATAAATAAATAAAATCTTAAAAAAAAAAAATTCAGTTGAAACCATAAAGGCAGAATAAAAGTGGAAAAGACAAAAATAGGAGCAAAGTACAAGGGCAACAAATTTTTTTAAAAGACATCATCAATGAAAGAAATACATAATTGGTAAGCTGGCTTTCTCTAAATTTTGCAGTGAACCTAAAACTGCCCTTAAAAGTCTTTAAAATTAATTAATTTTTATTATTTTATTTAATCTTTATTGTATTCTCCTATACCATTTAATCCCCTTACAACCCATTCCCCCAGCAATCACCATACTGTTGTACATAAAATTAGTTAATTTTAAAGATTGAAAGGAGCAAGTGTTTCAATAATAGGTGTTATTAAATGGTAAAGTATAATTCACTACAAAAAATTGAAACCAGATACAAGAAAAAATATCAGAAACCAGATACAAAAAATTGAAACCAGATTTCAAGATAATTGGATAATTATGAAATTATAAAAGTGTAGTATAGCAGGTGAGAAGAAGATATAGCAAATTAAACTCAATTTGAATTTCCAAGTCATTGAAAACTCTTTGTTTTATGATAAACCTATGATTTGACGATATGAGGGGGTATCCCGCAAATAATAACCACTTCAATTTTTTCTAAGTTAGGAGAAAGAAGCAAAAATCATCATTCTTTTTATAAAGACTCAGTCAGAGACCCCACAATTGAACATGGTTTGTACTTTATGTCATTGTGCAGATCCGCTTCTCATAGTTTAAATCAAGGAAATAAAAAACTCTGCATATACAGTTTAGCAAGTATGAATACTTATAACTATATGGGGATATCTACAAAAAAGACATTTATGTCTACATTTTTGTCCCTCATCATAAGGTTGTATTGCTCAATTAGCCATAACTGATTTGGAAATACAGCAAATTACCATCACTAGAATAGCAGCATTCCGTATCCATCAACAACCAAGAAAGTATATCAAATACTAAACAAATTTCCATCTGATTTTAAGCAAATATTTTGTAATATGTGTTATTCAGGTCATGCTTATTATCTTTGTCCCAAGCTTATCTTTCTTTTCATGATCACATTGATGAGAAAACTACCGTCAGCCCACGTTGGGTCAGGCCTGGACTGCCATCAGCTGTACATGTATATGCACAGAAACAGGGGGTCACACACTGCGCATCTCCCAGCTCTTAGGGTGTCGGGGTGAGAAACAAACAACGGAATTCTCCCTGGAAAGTTCAGACAGTATGGAGCTAGTAAACACTATAAAACAGAAATAAGATAGTTTCTGTCCTATTTCTCACCATGTAATGTTTATTTATTTATGATGATTCCAGGATGAGAGGTGTGAACAATATAATAGTATAACAAGAACAAAATTAGTAGAAAACTTCTAATGTAAAGTATAGATATGTGACCTAATCTAGTTGAAAGATCTCTCATTTAATATTTGCCCTCAACAATGATTGATATTTCAAAGTATTTTCATATAATGATTGAGATTCCTCACTCAAGAATTGTTTTGTCTTCTGTGAAACAAGGAGAAATTTTATGTAGAAAGAAATATAATCAGCAGAAATATATTTATTCCTGGACCAAGTGCCATCCTGAGTCCCTCTCTTTCTCTTTCTTGGTAACAGAGCTTGACTAAAATTAAGCACAGAAGTCATAAGCAAAACATTAGAATGTCTTTTTCTTTGGTAAGCCAAGGCTGAAATTGAAGACACCACCCCCAGAGAATCCCAGTCTTCCATAAAAGTTGTTAGACTTTCTAGAAGAACATCAGGTCACCTCCAGAGGCATACTTATTTACCAATAGAAATAAGAGAAGGGAATATTTTTGTTTCCTAGAGTGGGGTTAAAGAATACTCAGAGGACCGGCTATTGTCTTCTTCATCCTGAAGTTTCAGCATCGATTTCAAGACTTCAAGATGTGGTATCTCTTCTTTTAACCTTTACAAAAATGTAAGTTTTATTCTAGCCTCAAAATCAATCTCAGAAGGTTTCATGTAATAGAATATGGATTATTTGTAAGAAATAGTCTTGCCAAAAAGCAAAGTTTTTCATTTAGGTGAAAAACATTATTTGATTATGTATGTATATTTTTAACATTTATTCTCTAGTACTATAAACTGGACAGTGGATTTGAAAGATAATTGAAAGAGTAAGTCTAGACAAGGGTCTGATCTCCAAAATATATAAAGAACTCATACGACTCCACTCCAGGAAGACAAAACACCCAATTAAAAAATGGGCAAAAGACCTGAACAGACACTTCTCGAAAAAAGACATACGGAGGGCCCAAAATCATATGAAAAGATGCTCAATATCATTAGCCATCAGAGAGATGCAAATTAAAACCACAATGAGATACCACCTCACACCAGTCAGAA